>VXBZ01012526.1:426557-442914 GCA_013399135.1 Heliornis fulica | reverse complement strand
GGCCCGCCTCGCACTGACAGCGGGCGCGGCGGCGAGAGCTGGGCGGGCCTCCCCTGCCCGGGCCTCCCTGCGGGCCGCCCGGCAGCACCCAAGGGCGGCGAGCGCACCCCCGCACGCGAACCGCCCCATCCCTCCCACGTCAAGCACCCGCAGCGGTGCAGCCACCCGCGACACCGGCGCTCAAACACCTGCGCGGCACCCCAAACACAGATGTACGTCCCGAGAGCCGGTACTTGCTGGAGGCCCGCGAGATACCTCACACGCAGGCGGCGGGGGGCAGCCGCCAGCGCAGTGCAACCGGTGCTCGCCTTCCCGGCGCGGCCCGGTCCGGCCCGGTCCGCACAACGGTCTGTCGCAGAGACAAGCCCGAGCGAGATGCCCTATGACCGCACGCTGTCACGACCCCGTATTTACACAACTCGCCCCAGCCTTGCTCCAAAACATAGTCTTACAACTATGTCATTACACCCCACTGCGGTGTGTGAAGTCCCCAGCCGGAGACCGTACCAGAACCCACAACATCACCCCACCACCCCCACCCCACCTCCTTTCCCAGTCAGGAATTCTTCACAGCTGTCTTTCCTTCGACAGGTAAAAACGGTCTGCCCGATGGTCACTGAAAGCATAATTTTCGAAATGCAGTTTGACCTTTCATGGTCCAAGCAAAATCAGGCAGTATTCTTCTCCACCCCTCTCTCCCATCCCTATTTTGCTGCCTTTTCTCTTTTGTTCTGTGAGAAATACCGAGCTATTTCTCATTGTAAGGGTGGTTTATACACATTAGTAAATCTTCAGAGTGAAACTTCCCTCAGCCATTGTCTGTGTTTCCTTAATGGTAGCTATAAATTACCACTTTCCTTTCTCACTGGAGCATCAGGCTTCATTGCTTTCGAAATGATCAAAGTTATTCTCCTTTAAAATCCAAAGAAAAACAGCCTATTGTATCTCCTGGACTGTTTCAGTCTTAGTCAAACTCATCTACAAATGCACAGAGCTGCTCATTAAACACTCCAAGGATTCTCCAGACCAGAGTCATACCCTGAGTTTCCCCCTTTCCTCCCAACAGAAAGTAATAAATAAATGATGACTCTCTCGACAGTTTCCAATAAACATTCACACTTATGATGGGAATTTGCACATCCACACACCTCTCATCTGGGGACAGTCGTCAAGGCTTCTATGCAAACAGTTCTCCCAAACACACAGCGAAGCCATCTCCCACTGAGGCATGTGACTACAAGCTACCATACAGAAAGGCTGTTGCGTATTTCAGGCACTTTACGGTCAAGGTTCCCCTGTGAACTTGACCAATATTAATTTGAGCACAAGACGTGACAAAAAGACAAAGCCTACATAAGAGTGTAGCAGGAAAAACAGTAAGAGACACTGAGAAGAGCCATGTACCCAAACAACTAAAGCTTTCTGAGACAAAGTAAAAGTTAGTTACTTTTGTAAACTAAAATATAAAGTAACACACAAATACTTGTGAATGCCTGAGTTAGATCAATGAGCTTGGAAAACAAACAGAACAATAGCAAGTTTATAAAGAAAGTTTACCTATTAAGTTAATGAATAATTTCTTATACATAAATCTCAGCGTGCTTTGTGAAAGATCCTAGCCATTATTTCACATAAAAATATTACTTTGTTTACAATGAACTGCCATTAAAATCTCTCTTTAAAGACACAGACCAGAGAGAAGCTTAGACCTCAACTCAGACTTCTTCCTCAAGTAATTTCTCAGAGATCTTTACTGGAGGAGAGAAGTCAGAAAAAATCCTAAGACTCAACTTGAACACTAAGTGAAGTATCTATCATGAAAGAAAAATGAACATACCATGGGCAGTTCAACAGAAAGCGTCCACAAATAGCACTATTTGGGGCTTTTATTCTTGCCATTAAAACTAAAATAACAAAGTTTTAGGGAGGAAAATAGCTACTAGTAATTATCTGCAAGAAGTGTAAGCAATCAGATGCTTTCATACATTATGTACGCTGATCCTTAAACCAGTAGTAAAATTTCTGCTTATCTAGGTACAAGGCCTTTTTTCAGTCTTTAGCTACATTTTCGCAGCGTTGTGAGGACCAGAGTCCCACTCCATTACAATTCAAAGAGGCTTTGGGGAAAGAGGAGTTTGGCTGATTATGTCTGGTTTCACATCAGAGAACATGTCATCTTTTAACAATCGTACCAACATGTGTGCTATGATATAATCATGCAAAATCTCTAATTTGTCCCCACTGACGCTGTCAGATCTCTTTGGACTGACAGGAGCACAACATATCTATAAACACTGTCTGCTGCTCCTAAGGATCTCTTCCAAATCACCCCTGCCCTCCTCTTTAAGTATCAAAGTTGCCTCACACTGACAGATTGAGACCAAGCCACCACAGAGCAGTCAGATGTAAAAACTGCTCCACCTGACCTCCAGAGTCCAATATTTTAATCTGAAAATTTGGGAAAAAAGATGCTTTATAATCATTGTTGAATTTTATTATCTAGTAATAACCAAAATTATCTGAAGATATCTAGACTGCTATGCCATTTGTACTTTAATATAGGGAGCAGCAGTGTATCATATTGACCCAAAATTTAACACGACTGAGTGAGCATAATGAGTGATTGTGACAGAAGCTGACAACTGGAGGGGAGACGAGATGCTGGGGAAAAAAAGCAAAACAAAAAAAAAAAAAAGAGAAAAAGACAGATGAGTGAGGAAACACTTTCAAATATTTCATTATTCCAGAGCTTTTCACACACACAATGTCTCAGAGCCGTAGGTTCAAGTCTTACTCATCTCTGTATGTATAGTGGGTTTTAACAATTGTTCTTCTTTGAAATTAATGACTCAAACTTTTGCACTTAGCACTTTCCATGTCAGTATTCAAAGATTTTCCAAGCTAGCAGTTGTTCAGTTCCATGTAAAAGAACACATCTTCAGTAATCAGCATTTGGTTTTGCAACTTAACAGTGGCTTTAACTTGGCACAGGACTTGCACATGGCTCATCTCAAACAATGAGGAAATCCAGGGAGCCTCTGATCACAAGGAGTCTAAGAGACCCTCTCACGTAATTTATACTTGTCAAAGTCTTTTTGTGCAACTGGCAGAAGAACTTCCCTGAAACAAATATCAGATTCATCAGTGATATTTTGAGTGTTGTAGGATCTGTACCTTAAAATGTCACTGTCAATGGAAAACAGGTTCCATGTACTCAGGACTAGACGCAGGATGTTCTATGAATATCCGTCTTGGAGTTAACAGAGAAAAGAGAACTTCTTTTTTTATGTGAAACAACTTTTAAACAAAGACCTGCTTGGAGCAGCTCTGATATTTGTACTTTCTAGGGGCTTTCCAAGTCATCACTACAACAAATCATAACAGAATCATATTTCTAGCCCCATGTGTTTGGGCCAGTTAGTCAACAATCACTGCCTCGCATTCACACTGGCCTCCCCAACAGACATTGATGAGCATCACCTTCTATAAAACCACATCAGACTTGACATTTGGAAAAGCGCTGTGAGCCCAGCAGTTGCCCAGCACTCTGCTCACCAAGGCCCTCGGGTTTTGCTCCTGCCCCTTGAAGAAGTCCCAAAGATTCAAGGGCACCCATGATGAAATTAATGCATTTCTGCAGCCATCCTTACCTCACAGCTCTATCCAGGCCTGCCCCACATCCACCCTCACAGTGCCCTACAGAGGAATTTGAAGCAGCAGGTCTAATAAGCCTAGGGAATGGAGACAGCTTCAAGTTTCCAAGAAGGCAGGATGGCATCACACATAAGCACAGCTCACCTGCCAGCAGGTACTGAGTTCACAACCATACACCCATGAACTTGTCCATGGCTCAGGCCACTAACACCACCTCATCAGAGCACAGGAATAAAACACACCACCTTTAGAGTAGCCCTAACTTGAACCACTGTTCCGAGGCCGAGAAAATTACCTCCTGTATTTGACAGCTTCACAACAGAAATTTGATAAAGCCAAAGTCAGCCATTGCTAAGATGCAGGTCAGAGGAATGATCAAGTTTCTCCATCTGTAGCTGACAAAAAGAGTGGGCAGCTCCCCAAACCCCAGGAAAATAGTCCATGTGAAGGATGAGGTTTTTTTTGCAGATACTGGGTTACTAAGGAATGACAGAAACCATACCAAGTGTGGAAAGTGGCATCAGCCTTCTTACCTACCCATGGTTCCTGTCATTGTTTACTACTCCACTCAAATTTAAAATCCAAATTTAGTATAAAGTTCTATATACAAGTTAATATACAGGCAGAACCAGTTTCAAGGTGAGATAAGCAGAGCAATAGGCGATGTACTATGATATACAGTGCTCCGCTACATGTGTTATGTACTTCCAGTCATTCAAAAACTGAATGAATGAACCCTACTTTTGCCTCTGTGACAGAACAACACCTCCACCCAATAATTCCTCTTCTGGGACAATCTGTCAAGTTAGATCTTGCCCTGAGCAAAGAGGGGATTAAGAAAATAAAAGTAGGACACAGGCAATGTAGGCAATCATTCATGGTTTAACATGCTTGCCCAAGTATTTTGTCAGTAACAGAGATGGAGGATAGTGCTATTTCCTACCTAAACCTCACAATTAAAGCATCAGCTAGTTAATTTTCCAACAGTTCTGCTTTTCTGTATGGATACTCTCACATGGAAAGAAAGGCTGAGTACATGGTCCACAGGGGTCACTAACTGTATTTTGCAAAACATGAAATTTGGAGACCTCCGCCGAATTTGGTTATTAGAATTGCAGTTTTTGTAAGGCAGAAAAAAATCCCAATATAAATTGTACCTCATATGTGTGTGTGTGTACTCACAGATACTTTCCAAGATGTGCATTAGTCCCTTTGCCTTCAGTTTCTCCCCATTCCCCGATTATTGAGTAAGCATCTCCTCACTGACAGCAGTCTCTGACAAGAACTACTTGCATGGTGGCTACAATGGTGCTGGGAGGGAGTTGAGCAGCTCAGAGACAAAAACATCTCCTGAAATCAGACACTAAGATGCCATACGTACCTGCAGCCAGGCAAAGGAGAGGAGATGATTAGCCAGATTATAAGGCTTTTGAAAACAGCACATTATGATCTTTCTCATGTTAGAAGACAAATTTTATTGCAATTCAGCAAATGAGCTACACCTGTAAAACTGTTCTGTATATCCAATTCACATTTAATGTCCAATGAATTGAAATGTCACAGGAAAAATAAAAAAGGAAAACAGTACCTGGTTTTGTCATTATAATATAAACTTCAACACCCACCCTTAAAAATAAAAAAAAAACAAGCCAGTGATTTCCCCACATAGTAAAATATATAGTTTATAAGGTACTGATGCTTTATCTTAGTTTAACAGCCAATCTCTAAGTATAAAATAAAAAGCTACAAAGATGTGAAGTACATGTACAATATCTTCAAGTATTTTCAAGTATCCTATAGTATGTTGCACTATGGACAAAAATCATTTGACAATTTACAGAAAAAGGTAACTCTGAATCATTTCATTGCAGAAACCCTTAACATATTCATGAATTCAAACCACATCAAAAATATGGATCATCCTGCAAGTAGGTCCCATTTGATCAATTTAAAAAATACTTTTCATAATGGAAAAAAGTGGAATTGTCTTCAGTTCATTTATATGTTTGCAGCTACAGAATGTCAGATGGATACGTTTATGGCAGGTAAAGGCTACTTTTTTTTAAATAAACTTCTAGTATTTCATTACATTTAAAACAAGTCTTTTTATTAATTGGCATTTTCTTTTTGTAGAAAGTATTGTTGTATCAATTCTGACAGCATTAATCAAAGAAGCATAAATAACTGATACGTGATAGTCTGGGTTTTACTCCTCTCAAATCAGGTATCAGCCTGTAAACATGTTTGGCCAATTTAGCACTCACTATATATTTATGGCATTACAAACTACTTTGTGTCATTATATTCCTTTCTACAGAATGCAAGTCTGCTGTTAAAAAAACCACCCTTTTCCACTGAGTGTTAGAAAAAAATACCCTGCCCAACAAAACAGTATAGCCACCTTAACCTGCACTCACCAAAACTCAGTTATTTTGGAAAAGTAATGGGAAAAAAAAAAGGTTACAGTTGCATTGTTCTATAGCTCCTTTCTGAAGAAAAAATGAAATGCACATTTTTTTAAAAGGGGACGGATTTTACAACATTCTAGATAAAGAGACTGAGTACACCATTTGGTCTTTACAGAGAGTCACCCAATTCATCATGGAAGGAGCAAATACTGGATCGTAATGTTATCCTGTGGGACAGATCCTACATTAGTGAAAGATGTAGGCTGGTTTGTGGTAAACACTGAAGCGTGGTAGGGATTATGGCTGCCACTACAGACTGTAGTGTTCTTAGATATTCCAGACAAATCCCTATCCAAAAGTCAAGCACAGGATACCACAAAGCTATAGTTAATAGCTCGATCTTCCTTGATGGCCTCTGGGTGCAGCAAAACCATGATTTTTAATTTATTTTTTTTTCTTTTCTGCTGCATTTCAGAACCTTCTACTGCTCTTCAGTGAAGAAAAACCTTCCAGGCTCCATATGCTTTTGGTACATACCAAAAAGCACTTGGAATCCTACTGGGATTAAGCATAGTTCCCCTGTGAGAGAATCAGGAAGGGTCTATCAGAAAGTGAAAATTAACTGAGGAGCTGGGGAGGTGATCTCTGCATCTTCCATTAGCCCCTGGCCAGCTAGCTCAACAGGGCACAGTCACGGAGGGACAGGTCCATCCTCACATGCTAGCCAAAGTAGCACCTGCTTGGGAACAGCAAACCCCCACCTGTGTCCATCCCAGGTATTGCTAACTTTCATAATGAAGCCAAAACAATCTACACCAAAGAAAATCATTAACCCAGTGGTATCATAAGAGAAGAAAAAAAAAAACCAAAAACACCAAAATAAAACACTAACCTTAATTAAGGGTTAATTTCCTCAAGCAAGATAAAATTAATCCATACGTAATATTGTGAAAGATATGGTTTTACCAGGATCAACTAATCTGTTACAGTGAAAATAAATAATCCAACCTTCCTTGCTTCTGTAGATATCTACCCCATGAAATACACAGGCCTCAAAGTCATCTTAAATATAGCTGAAAGCACTGTAAATTATTTTTGCTATTATTAATAAATAAACAAAGCAATCTGGGGCAAGCATATAAAGATTATCCCAACATATTAAGTTAAATACATGACATTCTTTAGAATAAAGTACAACTGTGGTTTTTTTTTTTCCCCTTCCAAAGATGGCAAAAAAACCCCGAAACCCAACAAAAAACCCAAATCTGCACACACAAACCACTTCTGTGATATGCTCCTGTAAGCTCCAGACTTCACACCCACCCCACATGAGGAGTGGCTTGGACATTGCTCTCACATCTTCCTAATGCTACTGTGAAATTAAAAAAGAATCTTGGTCTGATAAGTAGTGACAAAGGAACTTCTCAGTTTAATAATGAAATAAATAGGACAAAAGTAAAAATACTCAAAAGATTAATACATGTGCTATACTTATAAATTATGCAAATAAAACTATCACAAAATGTGACTAAGCTGTTGGTAAAAGTGCTACAACATTGTATGAACTGAAAAAACTTGGACTTGACTTCTCAAAAGAGAGACAATACTGAGATAAGTTTATACAGTGGAGACCTCTTAAATAGATAGCCCTGAATTTCTGTTATTTGTGATAAATCTGATGAATCAGCCTGTTCTACAGCCACATATTAAAAGATTTTTATCAGAGGATTCAAATTAATAGAGATGCCTTTAGGCATCTGCCAAGTTCCAGATCTTCAATAAATTAAGATTTCAAAACGTTTGTGTTTCATTTTAGATGTGGACTAAAGCTTTCACTGCAAAAAAATAAAAGCATCACAGATGAAGTTGACTGTGGCAACAGAAGACATAGTCTTTCAAAAGCAAGAGAGAAAACCTTACTACTGTGTTTTCAGAAAAAAATAAAAAACCCTTATTATTTGTTAGTCAGGTATATTGTTACTACTTCATGGGGGCATAAACATCTTTAGTCAGCTGGCTTTTGGGGAACTCATGTCCCTCTTTATTAAGAGAATTACCAGCAGCAAACATATACCAAACTTCAAAAGGCTAGTTCAAGTGGACACATTTTTCTGTTATGAACAATTATTCCAGGTTTTTCATTTAAGTGGGCTGCACTGTGAATTCTGAATTGCAACATAATGTAGCCAGTCGCATCTTTTTTTTTTTTAAAGACAAAGTTACAAAACACAACGACAGGTTAAATAAATAAAAAACATCAGTTAAAAAACACACTTAATTTTTTCTGTGCAATTACGTACCAATATGAAAAATATTACTTTGATCTCTGCTCATTTCACTGTTCAGTCTCCTGGATTTCACTAAAAATAATACTGACAACAAAATAAAGGAAAACATGATTTGTTGACAAATCAGTGCTTTGGAGCTATTAAAAAAACTCCACACATCAGATTTGTAGTTCCCTTGGAGCAGAATGTGACCCGATACATTAAAAAAATCAAACATCGGTAATAATGTTAATATATAAAATATTAGTTTAAAAACTATAGAATGACCTTCTCAGCAGAAATGGGGTGTATACATCAGGGTCTATGACATACAGCATACCTGGAGGCAAGTTCACAGAATGCTGAAAGGCTCACTGCACATTTTCTATGGCAAGGAAATACTGCAGCTTTAAAATAAGCTGCACAATACCCATCTCTATCTCTTTCACATGAAAGTGTGTAAAAAGCAAATCAGCAAATAAACTCTAAAATAGATTTATACCAAAATCCTCTTTTTTACATTGAGTTTACAGCTTCTATCCATTTGCCTGTACTATTTTTGGAGTTCCCTTCAAGAAAAGTCAAGGTTGCATTTTAGGGCCGTGAACAAGTTCCCGATACAATGTACTGGCAGACAGAACCTTTGCATACTAATGAGATTCACTCCTTGTTGCTTTTCCTTTTTTTTTTTTTTTTAACAGTTTTTCCTGTGGGAAAAGAGGTCAAATATCGATTCCTTTGACAAGAGATGCCTCCAGCGTAATGTTGAACTCTTGCAAGGTCTGCAGCACTCGAATCAAAGAATTCACAAGGGTATGATCCTTAATCAGTGCTATGTCTTCATACATCTGTGCTGTGATTGGGCAGTCTGCGAGAAGTGCGATCCAGTGATGCAAAAGGTGGTCTCTGACATGGCAATTTGAAAATAAAAATAAAGTCAATTTCTCATTTTCACCAACATGATTATTGTTGTTAGCTTTCTGAACAGGCCTACTATCTTCACAAATATTATAACACAGGGAAGGGGGTGTAACAGTCTATGGACCTGTCTTATGTTAGGAGTATACAACACGGGCTTCTAGGCTTTCCAAACCGCATAGCAAAAGATAAGGCTCCCAGGAGGCTGGTAAGACCCAAGCATGCCCTAAGTCACTATCCATCTTGACCTTTGTGTCAAGAGGCATCTAGATAGACCCAGCTTCCCTCCTACCCTTCTACAATGAGCAGGATGGGGAGTTTACCCAGCCATTAACTGGAGACATGCAATTAATGGATAGTTTTCTATCTTGTGACCTTGCTGGCTCATGGGAGGGAAGGTGGTCACACCAGCCTACTACCTCTCTCTCTCATGATTCAGCTGCTCAGTTCTTTGGGATACTCGGTTTTGTTTGTCAGATTTCTCATACTTCACATGCCCAAGAACTCAGCCAGGGTACAGGCCACTTCCTTTTTTACTTTCACTTCCTCTTCACTTCACTTCCTTTCTTCCTTCTTTCCATCAAACAACTGTATCAGTAATGGTCAAATCAGCATTGCATGGCTTTATCTTACTAATATCTAACTTTTTTTTATTTTAGTAAAATATCAATAGTAGTAAAATAATAATGATGATGTTTCTTTATACCTGGCTCCAAGACACACCAGCATCTGAAACTTGCCATCCTTCCCAATGTTTCTAGGGGTGTTGTTGATAGCCGTGATAAAACGACAGAAATTCCTGGCCCTTGTCTGCCAGTTCTCTTCTGGGACCATTTCATTCTGCTCAAGGGTCTCATAGTATGTTTGTGCTTTTTCTTAAAAGAACAATGGGAGATAATGACGTTCCATTAGAGAATATAGCAGTCTTAAAATTTCTAAAATATTGTTCTCCTGTGCTTGGAAAGTAATTAGGCACTATGCCCTTCACATTTAGATGATTACATTTAGTATCACCTCAGTATAATGCTTTCCCTGTAAGGACGCTTACCAAATCCATAAGGCTGATACCCATAGTGGACCACTGGCAAATCAGCACGAGTGTCTGCATTATGGAGAGGACTGTTAAGGCTGAAAGCCCTAGATTTAAAGCTCATCCATTAGCTTCCTGAATAATCATGTCTAGGCATTGGGGTTTTTATTTGCTTAATTCAGCCCTTTGTTCTCCATGTGTAAAAATGGGATTCCATTTCCTTCTGTGTGAAAAGTGCTGAAGAGGTTCTAGTATCTACTGAATTTTGAGATGCTACAGCTAAATGATAATATAGAGGCACTGCTGAGATGCCTCCAAGAAGTATGGTGTTTACACCAGCTGAAACACAGTGGTAACGACAGCACACAGAACACATTTCAAAGACACACACGTTCTGACTTGTCCTCCCCTCCACTTACCTAAAAAGTCCCAAATAAAGACATTTTTGAAGAGCCTTGGTGATTTAAAACCATGCTGAAACACTTGCTCAAGAGCTGAAACAAGTCCACTTTCTCCACACAGCAACAGTGTCAGACTGCCTCTCTGCCAAGCACACACAGAAAACACATGCACTTATTACCTCTGTTTGGGAGCCTGGGACACAAAAGTGAGTCACATATCTATCACTGAAACCAGTCTTTAAATAAATAAAAGTTATAGTCTACTGCCAATTACAAAGCGTGTTGACCTCTGAAGAACAGTCAAAGGGCCTTGTCATCATCAAATAAAGTCACAAAAAGGCCAGGATAAAGATCATAAGCATGCTTTACTTACAATAACCACCTCTAGAACACTAAGAAAATATTTTCATCTAAATCCATCATAGCCAGTGTCTCAGACTATTTGCTTATCAACAAAAGCAACATCTAATACAATTTTTAAACCCCAGGGAATAAAAAAAATATTCTTCTTTAGGATATGATGGTAAATTCTATTTTTCAAAAACAGTGTGCTCGAGATTAATATATAAATGTGATCATCAACCAGAATTATACTGAATTTGCTATGCTATACTGAACTTAGGAAAGATAGATGTGGAAGAAATATGAAGACCTACTGGTAAAAAATTATTTATTTTCAAGAGATATCCTCACAGGAGCCAGCACTGCTCTGCACCACCCTGTTTCACAAGGACTGGGCAGGGGGTTTTGTTTGTTTGCGCTTTTTTTTGTGGCCCATGGTTTTTCATGTTTCAGTAGCAAAGATAACACAAAATGGGCATTTAAAACCCCCTACCTAGTATTCCATGTACATGAAAAACATTGGTTAATCCAGAACAAACTAAACAGAAGGAAGCATTCTTCACAGAGGTATTCCAGCAGTTTAGTGTCAGTATCTCATTTTTTCTCCCCTTTGAAGTTTTCAGGCAGATGGCCATGCATTCAGTTATATACTCTGCAATGCTCTCTAATAAAAGGTTTTAGAGAGGAGCACCACTACACAGACAACACAACCCCTCACCTCCTTTTCTGGCTTGTGGAAATGCTTGACAATACCATTGACAGCTTCACCAATAGCTTCTTGTATCTGACCAGTATTTAACTCTGCAAAATAGAAAAGTGTACTCAGGCACTATGTAACAGCTTTAGAAATTGTATCTGTGCAGGAGTAACAAGGCACACCAGAAAACAAACAAACAAAAAAGAATAAAGAGAGCATAAACCAGTATAACCTATACTGTTAGTTGAAAGGTGCCAAACTGTGTGAAACAGAAATCCAATCCTACTTTTATTTACTGTGGATACGTAGAATGGAGATGGGTTTAGTTCAAAGTTAACACTGTGGTGCTTCAACAGAACATGTGGAAAGGCTTTTTACAGATTATGGGCATTTTCAGACCAGGTCTCAAACTGAAGAAAAGAGAGATAGACTTTGATTAGAGATGGGCCAAACCTGGGCATCCTGCAAACATTTCCTGTGATGCTTTCACTGTAAACCCAAGCATGCCTGGGAAAAAAAGTAGCCACCTGATTTATCAGGAATAAAAAATCCCAGAACAGACCAGTATTCATAGAAAAAAAAATCACAGAATGGTTTGGATTAGAAGCGACATCAAAGACCATGTAGTTCCAACCCTCGTGCCATGTGATCTCAAGAGAAAACTAAAGCCCATGAATAGAAACTACTAGCAAGCTTTTTCATTCATAAAGGATAGATAACAACAGGGCAGTAAATTTCTGCCCCCCCCTCACAGCATTCATTCTGCAGATGAATGACAAGAACAAAGAAAACATGACTAGGGAAGCTAAGCACTGGACAGAGTCCAGAAACATTTTCCTTCCACTCTTGGAGACTTTCAGAACTTGAGCAGATAATAGATAGAACAGGTTGCTCAGGATTGTACCTTGGAAGATAGTCCAACTTAGCTCAAAGTCCAGCTAATTGAGTTTCACAGGTTCTTTCCACGCTACAGTTCTGCAGTCCCTTCAGTCCTGTTTGCAGCAGCTCTCCTCAGGCAATGTTGCAAATAGCAGTACAAGACAAGACAATCACCACTACTCACTTGGTTTGTTGTTTGGTGATATAGTGACAAATCTTCTGATCATACTTGGTGACTGCTGCAAAGGAGGGGTTCGGCACTGCCGCTCATCAGCCTCAGTGTGGGAAGTCAGCAACTCTCCCACCAGGATTCTCTCTAAGCTGCCATCATCCATTCCCTTCCCAAGCCACCTTCCACAGGGAAACCTACAAACATAAAGGAGATGTTTGGACCAAAATCTTTAAACCCAAATTCAGTTCCAAAGACTTTCAACCACAGTTGCATAAACCCCAGATTCTGCTAGTATAGTTATTAGAAATACTTTACACATTTAGCAAGGAAAAAGGTCTTGATTTTGGTTTTTGCCAGCAGGTGGAGCAAAAGTAAAACACCTTTTCCATTCCAATGCTAAATCTTGCACTAGATGATTTGCAAAGCCAACACTGGCAGATTTTGTCATGTTCCTATATATGGCACATGATCTGAGGTCTGTGGAGGTAGAATATGACTCACTACACATTATAGATGAGTGGTGAAATACACCTATGCTTCCAACAAACTTGTTACATAGCAGGCCAGCCACAAAAAAAACAACCCAAACATATACTTAAACACCAAAACACCAATATACCTACTGTAATTGTGATATTAAGTCAGACAGTAGAAAGCAAGTGCTCTCTTGCTCATTACCACTTTTTATGAACAAATGCTGATGTCAGTTTAATCAGAAAAGCGAACAGCACCAAAGAAAATATTCTTGTCTTTCATTTAATTACAAACAAACTTGCACGGAGAACTGAGTGGACTTACCTGCCAATTTGTCATCAACATGAGCCTATAAGTTTCTCTAAACAAAGGAAAGACTACTACACTGTACCTAACACAGTAAAAATTTAATTCTTACTGTTAAGTCTCATTCCTTTACTTTCCCAATGCAAACACAGGTTTCTAACACACCTAAGCCCCTGTGTTCCAGTTTGTGTCCAAAGGTCTTTTTATAAAACCTTGAACACTCAGCCTTAATATAAAATACCACCTATAGCTGATAAACAGCAAGCTTTAACTTGCTATTTCTTTCTTGGGCTCAAGTTAGATTATTTCTAAGATGTGCAACAGTCAACTCATCTTCTCCACCAATATTTTGAGACTAGACAAGAGCATCTGCAAACTGAGAACTGTGTTTAATTTTGTAAGAATTGTGACTTGTTTAATGCCAGAATCCAAATGACCTTTCTATGTCTTCAAGGTTGCAGCAACTGTCGAGAGTCCCAAGAGATAAGACCTTTCTAATCAAACAAGCCCTATTGTGCCAGCTCCCTGCAGAAATTCTACTTAGCCAACATGAAATGTCAGGATGATACTTACTTGTAAGTGTGCCCTGTTATTTCATTTCTGACCATAACATATTCCACTAGCCACTTGGCATACAGCCCCGAATTATCGTGTCCTATTTGCACTGTGGTCAGTTTTCCCAGGTTCTGGCACTGAAAAAAAAAAAGAAAAAAATAGTGTGCCAGAGTAAACTGAAAGAAAGGCAGCATGTCAGAGAGGTAAATTATTAGAGAACACGATTGGACAAGAAAACAGAAACAGGTTTCACCTTTTCTGACTGCATGACTGATTCTAGGCTTCTTAGATGTAGGTTTCTTTATTTGGTTTTGGTATTTAGCTTTTTTTTTGTTCAACGCTACTTTGCTTGGCAGAGCAAAACATCAGTTGAACAAGACTTTTTCAACTAAATTTTACCCTACACATGCACACCCCCCACACACACCATTACAGCACAAAGTCATAATATAAAGACAGTAATGTCCATCCTTGTGCAAGGATTTGTCAGTCATTTTACTCTGCACATTATTCAATAAAGATTCAGTTTGCTATGTTCAGGCACAGGAAGTATTTATGACTACCCACACAAACTAGATGGGAGATTTTAAAACTGAACGAACAGCACATACAAGAGTTTTCTGGTTGGTTTGGATTTTTGGTTTGTTTTGGGTTTTTTTATTTTTTCTAGATTGAGCAATACATACCTCGAAGGTCATTTCTAATATATTCCTGGGAATCTGTAGGACTCCTGTTTCACCCAGTTCTCCTGAGATACAGATCCAAGGATTGGCTGTAAACATTGAGCCACCAAGTTTCTTGCTAGGAACAATTAATATATGGTATGGTATCACTGCAGACATAAGAAGAAATAGTACTTAAAAAAATGAAGAAGGACAATTATTTAACCTCTTCATTAAAGAGAGGGCGAAAAGGTAAGTCATAAAATAATAGTGTAGTCCCATGACTAACATCATCAGAGCTGCTATTCCATCACACTTCACACTAACACTTGCACTCTAAGCACTGACTGACAAACAGGAAGCGTACATATAGCAGTCATTAAGCAGCAGAGCTGATGATAAAACACTGTCAAGTGTCTCTAATCTGAGGATGGGTAACCATCCTCAGATTAGAGACAAGGAAGTAAATCAGAATACTGATGCATCCAGGGCTGCAGCGCAGCTCAATGTGCAACTCAATGCTCAGCTCCTAACAGGCTGCTTTTGCGTGTGCACATACACACACACGCTGTGCGACTAACAGCAATTCCCATCCAAACACTAACCAAAGCCTTGGTTTGCAGGGCTGGCTTGCAATAGTGTTCATTAATACAGCTGAACAAACTCAGTGAAAATACATTAGAACGCTGCAAGTTTCTGTGTACCATGTTGTTCTTAGCTGTGCTAACTGTAAGACTTCTTAGATTTTAAGAAGGATGAATAACTGTTTTCCCCCCTCTAACTGGGACCACATACATGCTCAATCACTTTCTGGATCCCTAGTTTACCAGGGACTAATTCAACACGGTATCATATGAGTTACAGCCTCCTCTCTGACTTGGGAGGCATGTGCTCCTGAGAAAATACACATGCTCTTCAATTGCCTAGGATCTCATGCAGTCTCCTATTAACCAAACTTCTGTAACAAAATCCAATTATCTGAATGGTCATTGTGTTTCTTGGCAATCTGCCCTTCTTTTATAGCGCGTAAATAGATTACAGTAAGGGCTTTTCAGCTGAGGGATTTAATACATTTAATACATGTCCCCCTCAAGAAAGCATTTGGTGGTTGGATTTTCTTAAAAGCTTGATGTTCACAGCATTTAAGACTTAATTAAAATGCTGTTTCCCTTTTTATTTTCAGTGCTGATAGCTCTTAAAATAAGCAAAAATGTAACTGCATCCAGCTGACCAGATTTCAGCATTGCCCAGAACTTGTCCACAAGACCAAAAACTATTTTGCTTAGACATTTGCTTGCTTTGATTTTTGTACACACAAACGTGGATCATAATGCGACATCAAGGGTAGCTCCTACAATGGGGCCAGAGGGGTCCTTTCACACATGCCCATCCCCAATTTTATAAGCCTTCCTGAAGTTTTTCCTCATTCTGCCTTACTAGTGAGGTCCTGTGGCACCAGGTCAACAAATGCCCAAGAACTCTGTAATGCATTTAAGCATCAGCAGTAACAGGTTGAAAGTTTCTTTGGGATATCTTTTCTAAGAAAAAAAAAAAAAAAAAAAAAAAAAAAAAAAAAAAGGCAGAAAAAGAAA
>VXBZ01012526.1:377651-426504 GCA_013399135.1 Heliornis fulica | reverse complement strand
AAAAAAAAAAGGTATTTCCATGTGCTGCAGAGTTCTGATGCAGCCTTCAATGGCTACTTCATTGTTATACCAAACTCTGGGACAGAAGTGCAGGGAAGTACGTTGAGTATGAAAAGGGAAAGGTTTGGTTTTGTTTGTTTTCTTTTTAATTCCTAGCAGATGTTAATATTCTTACCTTGTAACAAACAATAATGTTCTTGTTTTGTATGATGCAGAGCCCAACGCAAAATTTTCTGTTGAGAACTCTCCCCCAACTAAACGGATTTAAACTGTGTGTTTTACCAAGCTAGAAACAAAAGCCTTCGGTGACACAGAGAGACACCTCTGTGCACCAGAGAGGGTCACAGAAATAGGGACACAACATACACAGATGGATACCAGGAAGAGAGCAGAACAACTATGTTAAGGCACGTTGCTCAAAGCTGCTTAGTTTTGGATAAGGACCCAACCAAATCTGAAAAAATCAGAGTTACTGGGAAAGCAAATACTTACAGATTGTTGTGAAAACATTGGTAAAGCAAAAATAATCCACAGCATTGAAGGACAGGAGATGATATAAGAATTGTTCTTTCTCATCATCACAGCGGAGGAAGGCATAACGCTTGTAGAGTTTTCTGACAAAGCAAAACAAATAATCTGTCATAGTAACATGATGCCTTCAGTGAAATGTTTCCTATTGTGCATATTTATTAGGTAAACTATAAAAAATGTGCAAGAGATTACAAATGACAAGCGATACTGGTAGAGCAAACAGCATTTAATCTGCCAAGACATGTCGACATTTTGCAAGTCTGAAGTCTCCCAAGTGCATCAATCCAATATTTCACACTATTTTCCACCCATTGAAAGCAAGATTTAGAGTGGTATAAGGGTCTCTCCCAAAAAACATCCCAAGAGATGGAAAAAGGAATTTCAAACTTTACTGAAGGGGAAAAAAAAAACCAAACCCCAAACCTGACTTTTTAGCCATACAAAATAACAGAAGTGAAGAGAGTCTTTACCTTTACAAAGATAATATAATGTACATGTGCTCTGGACATCACCATGTTATGTAAATAGGTCTCTGTGCTGCACATTTCTCCTTTTGCTCTTCAAGAAGTGTACTTATAAGAGGCACTAGCACACAGTACTTTTGACAGAGTTTAAGAATTTGGAAATCTCTTTTTTTTTGAACTCTCCAGATTCAAGTCTTCAGTTTTATACACATTTCACTATCCCCATTTCATATATTTCTCACAGTTTTTCCTATAATACAACCACTCTTCAAATTGTGTTTTGACAATGCTTGTGTCTTTTCATGTGGTTTTTTCTTATGAATTCATATACAAGGAACAAAATCATGTGTTCTGAAATGTTCAGAAACAATAAAAACAAAAATTAATCATAATAGCCAATATTTGACTGTCAAACTAATTCACCTTATGTTGTTAAGCAAACTATAAAAGCAAAAAATTATTGTGTAGGAGAGGACAGACAAAGCTAAGACTTCCAGTTTGATCTGGAAATGTGGACATTCATGCTCTAAAGATTTAGATAGAAGATTCAAGATTACCAGATGTCATCTTGAGTGTATTGCTCCAAAATGAGACGCAAGAACTAATCATCACAGCTTTCCTAGTCACCTGCAAGGTACCACGTCTACACTACTCTCTTAAATGAAAAGTTGATTTTATCTACACTAATTTACATGGCATTGAAAGGAGTTACAAGAATGTTTCCGATTTGGGGACAGACATGAGAATAACAGTCACTTAGGGTTGCGCCAACAAGAACCACAGACGCGCATATGGATGTGCCTTTACACTCTTCATATTGCAGCAAAACTGCAACCAGGACCTAAGCTGCAGCTTTTCATGCACTGTGAAAACACACAAACAATCCAAAGGAGAAAAAAAATCCCACAATTACAGAAAGAGGGACAGGATAAAAAGCTTGACTCATTAAAGTAGCAGCATGTGGACTTACACCACATTTCATTTAATCTCTAGTAATTTTTGAAGATTTCGCCTCAAAGTCACAGACTGTCTATGCTGACAGAACTGATTCTGTACCTGAAGAATCATGACAGAAAAGTAAACTATTACACAGGCACAGAGGCAGTTGGAAGGCTAGTTTGTTCTATTGCTCTTGCACACTGCTCAGTAAAGAACAGGCAACTGAACAGGTTTAATTTTGTTAAACTTTGCCCAAGAAATCATCTTACTTTGTGAGTTCGTGATCTGAAAGCAGCTGTTTTAGATGCCTAGAGAGCAGCTTCTTCTCCATAGAAAGACGAACCCAGGCTCTGGCCTTGCCAACATCTGTTTTGATCTCACTAATGTTCTGGATATGCCTGAAAAAAAGAAAGAATAAAAAATAAAAGACATTGCCCAGTATTATCAAAGTGTGATGGTTCTTTTGAACCAAGCTAGGCTGAAGGAGGAGTTTTGCCAAGAATGTGCAATATCAGACGAACTACTGTAAAAAGAGGCATGATCACCTTAATATTCAGCAGTGCCTAAAATCCTCACGTATCCAGCTGGAGAAGAATAAGAGCCTAAAAAGGAAATATCTGCAATGCAGTGCCCTATTTACAAAATTCTAAACCAGGCCTATTGCCTTACATGATTTAAGAATCATACTGGACCTTATCACTGCAATATTTATGGCTGAGTGCTTTGGAAAATTAAATAGTGTCTTTGCATGCTCAGTAGTAGCTTTTCCTGCATGCAAGACACAAATGATGTCTTTTGAAAGGACAAGCATGTCCCTTGAAAATCACCAATTCAGTCCTCCCCACTGAAAAAAATTAGACATTTGCAAGAAAGAATTCAGTAGTTCTGCATATTGTTTTTGACTGAAACAAGGCACTAAGCAGAGATTACAGTTTCATTCTTGCTACAGTAATCAATGCTAGTAAACCCACTCTTTAGATCAAATGAATTCTTTAAACTGCTTTCTTCACTAGGAAGCAAGAACGAGCTGAGAGCTCAAACACCAACTTGGCAATGGCTTGCAAAATATGTTACACCTGCATCTCTGTGGAAATAAAACAGAATACTTTCAAAGATGAAAACCGTGTAAGGGTATTTCTTTAAGTCAGTAGACAATATAAAACCTCTTCACTATGAAACATGTTTTTATAAACGTCAATGGGAAGGTTGCACTATATATTCTAAAACAGTTCAGCAGGTTCCTTCCCCACATCCCTTCCTACTGTATGAAACAGATGTTTCTTTACAGTACAGAAAAAAGAAAGTATGCAAGTCTCACGTGTTTTATGGGTTGGTTTTAATGGTTTAAACTCACCTCATATCCTGTACGAGAGAGATTCTAAGAGGTGACATGGCTGGACTGGTATCGGATTTTCTCCTTTCTGAATCAAGAAGTATTCCTAGATTATGAAGAATAGAATTTCTTGTTAGCAGAAGTTTGTCTAAAGATGTTTAAATCAATATAAAAAAAGAAGGAAAATTAACAGCGGCTTGTACTCCTGTGTTACTGATACTTCACTGCTTTGCGAAGATATTGTGGCACTTCAGATGACATGAAAATCTAATACACTACCACAGATGGTTATGCACATCAGCACACGGCAAATCTGCATTAACAAAATAATGAGCTTAGATTCAGTTGACATCAAATAGCTTAAGACATATACTAATCACATATTATTTTAAAGAAGAAATAGGGTGTTGTTTATATGTAGTTAAACTGACTGGCCCTGCTGCAGCATACACCACATACACCACACCTCATATGCTTTAACAAATAGATGTAATCTACCACTTTGCACATCCCTGTAATATCACTACATTTTAAAACAGCATAGATAACTGATTGTAACTTCAGTCTGATGCACAAAACCACTACAGACCAAGTGACATTCAGGAGATCTTAATACATTTCCGAATCTTTGATTTGGATTGCTTGGAGGACCTTGTACGTGTTAGTAATGCTCAGCTCTTTGTCTACAGCAACACTGGAAACAAAAGGCATGCACCGTCACCCCCAAATGCACTGTTCTCTCCACAGTTACACCCTATGTCCCTATCTGACACAAGTAGTGTTTAGAAATTACATCAACCTTTAATAAATCATCAGTGGGTCTTGCATACAATATAACTTTTACTGCAACACAATACAATGAAAATTAAAATAAGTTTTTGCATTTTTTTAATCTTTTTCTTTCAAACAATAAACCTACTCTTTAGTTGCTTTTCAAGAGAGAATGCATAACTCCAGGATGTACAGCATAATGGTTATAGGCTTTTAACTCGCTTTCCTCCCCTATCCATAAAATAATATTCACTGTATGACTGCCAAAGCATATGCATAATATGGAGGATGATACATCAGAACAATCCATTTTAAAGGCTATCTTTGAATCATCACATCTTTCCAATATCTGATGACAACTCAGTAGTCACATAGCAGACCTAAGCAAGAGGGCTCCATTCAAACAAGTTTGGGTTTGTTTTTTTCCACAAAACATGTAGGGATAATACACCAGGCCTATACTAATTCTGTAGCAGACAAAATACTTGATTGGGTTGAGTGAAGGGTATTTCCAAGGAAAGAATCTCCAGATGGTGCAAAAATCCATAAGCAGCTCTTACTAATATTTTTTTACCATCTTTCAGCAGAAGCCAATCTTACCTGAGGTACTGAAGCTGCCTGATGTAGCTTTTCTCTGCCTGTTTTCTAGATAGTGTAACAGATGAGACCACAAAGCAGATTTCCCCTAAAATAAAATTTTAGAAAGAAATTAGTTAAAGAAATCACTATCATCCAAATTTAAAAAAAAACAAAAACAAAAACCACAACACAGTTTAAGCCATCATTGAAAGTATCAGCCATAGTGGAAAACCTGCTTTAAATATGTTTCTCTCTCAGGGAGAACAGATACATGCTGTCAGTGTTTAGAACCTCAAAAGATCCCCCTCCATTTCACTGAGCAGAGGACTTGAATAATCATAAGCACAATAAGAAACTCTAAAACACAAGCAGGACAAAGAAAGATTAATCAGCAAGACTAAATACTCCAGCTCTACATATTATAAAACCAACCTGCAAAGTTAAAATTTGGGATGCAGTATTTCAGCCAAGATAAACCCATCAAATGCTGTTAAAAGCAATGCCTTCCTCATTATGTTCCCTTCTTAAACCTCTGGTGGCTTGAAACAGTCTGAGGAAATCCTTCGCTAAAAAAATTTTACGATTCATTCTAACATATACTGCATGAAAATCAAAAGCTTGAAAGCAGCAGGAATTGAACGGGGGCTCTCCAGAACATTATTTGGAATTACTTACAGAGAACTAATTAGTATTACTTATAATCTTTCTAAATTATTAAATTTACTGAAAGTCCCAGTCAAGATTTATTAACTCTGCATTTCAGAAAAGCAGTCATATTTTAAAGCCATATTTTTATTTACAACTTTGTGCAGAAAGAATTCATGACTATAAAGCAGCAGTAGTCAATTCAGCACTATCAATGTAATCTAAAATAATTTAAGTGCTTTCCTGGACACGCAGTAATTATGCTTCAAATCAGAAATATTTCTTTAAAAAAGCATCTTTAAAAAAATCTCGAAGCATTTCAATCCTATAGCTCACAAACAGTTGACATAAAGAATTAAACAGCCATGAGGGAATTTTCTAGAAGTGGCATGCCTCCAGAAGATAAAGCTTAGAGAATCTGTTACTTTTAATAGATTTCTCTCAACACAGATGTATGTTTAGTGATACAAAAATCCAGAGAAGCTCTATGCCTCATGTGTGTACCTGACAGATCCAATATGGAAAGCCAACACTGGAAATCTTATAAAAATATAAAAAGAACATGAAAGCTATCAACCAGGAAACCTTAACATCCAAAATGGTATTTCTCTCAATAAACACATGTGCACACACAGTCTAACGTTTAGCAACTGGCTGCCACAGCAAGGAGAACTGCAACAGATCACATAAAGCAGCAAACAAAGGGTCCTGCAACAAACAGATGTTAACAGTCATGATGAATGTCAGGACTCATGCAATCTGCCCACTTCCTTCACCATCATGTTAACTCTCATTTAACTTCACCAAATAGCAATGATGATGCAAGCTGTATTTATAAGGGAAGACAGCCTAAGGAAAGCAGTGGGACAGAGAAGGGGAAAGGGAATAACCAAGGCCTTCTGAAAGTTCAGACTACTTCAGTCATTCAACCCTACACCCAACAACTCTCCTGCATTGCACTGGACAAAGGAAAGCGTGGACTCACTCTGAACATGGAAGAATCAGTAGGTAGCTAAGGTAAGACTATCAGGGTTCATCAGCAGGGAAGAGGTAAAAGCAGGGATTGGTGGAAGGAAAGCCATCCTCATTACTATGGTCAACTGAGAAAGAAGAGTCTTCCTTTGCTCATTATTGAAAAATAAAAATCAACGGATAAACCAGCAGGCTTTTCTATATTTAATAAAGGCCAGAGCACACAGAAAATTAATGGTGCTTTTTTTCTTTTAAACTCTGAATCACAACACAAGATGCACTGCACTTCCTCCATCAGGCCTCTATTATATTCCACCATTCTGTTTATTCCACCATTCAGCACTGTTTGCCAACATCTGCAATCAATCCAAAACATTAACCTTATGTAGGGTTGGCCGTCTGGTGGTCTGAAAGGCCCATATCTGAGTTGAAGTAGGGTTTACTGATGCTCTGTCTTCTAAGACGAAAGCAGTACAGCTTCTATCCTAAGTGATATACAAGAGGGAAGGGAGAAAATCACATGATAAATCTTCACACGAAGAACTGCTGTATTACTTGAAGGAGAGCAGATTTAAACACTGGCACTTGGGTGCTGGCAACAAAGATACTGAATTACAGTTGTCTGGATTGCATACATTTATTCTGCACATTTTTAAAGGAAGTTATAACCCTCACAGTGCTTGTTATGCCTTTGTAGCAAGCAGGAAAAAAGGATAAAGGCTTTCCAAACTCCATCTAGTCTCACAGGTTAATCCAAACTCAACAGCACAGGAAACAATATTCATTTCACATGAAAAACAACACTTCTAACTGGTGGTCTTATAAATGTCACTTAACTACCCCTACATCACTCAGGAAGAATCAAAATAACCAGGGTTTTACTCTTAAAAACTAAACAATCCTTCAGGAAAACAGATTTCCCATACCATATCCCACTGACAGCACCTTTAGCCTATGCTGTCTTATCCCCTACGCAACTTTAGTAACAAGAGCATTAATGCAGTTAACAGTTTGAATTACCATTGTGTAAAGAAAACACCAAGACCCAAACACCAATCAAAACCCCCAGGTTAAACAAAGACCTCCAGGAAGTCATCTGTGGAACACAGCTACATGTGCACTTGCACATACCCCAGAGCAATAAATGGCGGAAGACAAGGGGGCAGTAACCGACATTAAAGAAGGTATGGGACACACGCAAATATCTCAGCATGTCTTTATATACACAAAAGGTATCCTCTGAAAGTGGAGAGAGGAAAACCACAGCATGACTTGAGGAAAGGGTACTTTGTAACATACAGGAATATTTGTTCCTCACCTGTTTGACTTGCAGACCATGGCTCCATATCCTTTCTAAGAGGTCACATAGACTGGCTATCAAGGTATTCTCTTCTACACCTGTGATATTCACTTCACCATGACCTAGCTCCACAGCTTCTCGACCCATTTTTTCAACCAACATCCTCTTGGTCTCAAAAAGGACAAGGCAAAAGAGTTAATTCTTTCCACAAGAACTTTCAAGATCACTCAATTTCAAAATCACTAACAAGGAAGAACACAATTGCAAAGATTCGGCAGAATAACTGGGTGTACACGGTATTTCTGAAATTACTACAGGACTCCAGTTCTTTTATCCTTGTACTTCAAGCAACAGCAGCACCAGTGTCAATCACTTTAATGGGCACATAAGCCTCCACAGAGTACACTCAACAAAGGGAACAGCAGGCGACGCATTGACAATGGAGGCCCAGCAACTGTAGCCCAGGACCTACAATACAGGTCTTGGGAGTTTCTGAAGCCTAGAAAGTGCTGTACTGGGAGAAGTACACCATATCCACCTCCTCCCCAGGAAGGCAAACATGCACAAGAGCTTCCAAGTACCAGGGGGTTACATCATTCCTGTGAGACCCTGTTCTGTCAGAAGCATATTTGCATTTAAACCTAACCCATTCTGGAGCGCATCTCTTGAGTCTCTTCCAATAAGCCATTCTCCTAAATCATGCACACTCATCAACAAGCTCTCAAATAACTCTTAAGGTCCCGTCTCCCAGTCACAGTATATTCATCATATACATGTCTGGAGGCAAAAAGTACTAGGGAATCACTTCTCATTTCTTACACATTTTTTCACCTTTGCTGCTATTCTAAAGTAACTCTTGAATGAATAATACTTCCTTAGGCACCTATACACAGTCCTAGTTGAGATGAAAAGCTCTAAGCCTCTAGCTTCTCCTCACCTCCCCTGGTAATTTCCCCTCTCTGCTAACAGTAGGCACACTGCATTCCCCAGAGTTGTATTCCCACAGCCTAAGAATCAAGTCTTATCTCCAAGGATTTCACTGTCACATGTCTCTACTAAGTAAAGGGGATTATTTGGAGTTTCACATGCACAGAAAACTAAAGTGAAATCAGAAGTAAATCCATGTATTAAACATGGTTTTACAAAAAGTTATATATAATTGCTTTATTACCTACACTGACCTAAGGCAAGAAAGTGTCTATTTGATAATTATTCTCTTTACTGTGTCAGTAAAAAAGCTAAACAAAACCCAAACATTATCAAATACATACTAGTGAAGCAAGTCTACAAGATAATGTCAAATTCCTTTGTTAAGTTTTTGAAAAATTATGTTTCACAAGCTTGTTAACCCACTGGCTTTATTTATAAGATATGCTCCTGCAATTTCACCACAACCTCCTCTTTTGGAATATTCACTCTTGCTTAAATAGTAGAGTCATGACTATAGACATGGGAAACAGGATTATAAAGACTCATGAGGCTATTCCATCTCTTTTTTATCTTTTCACATTCTCTATTATAAATCTGTTCAATAAAAGTTTCCACTTCTTGCAACATTTTTAAATAAGTTATCTCTTTGTTAAATTCTCACTACCATACAAAAATCTTTACACAGATAAAGCATCAAACAGACAGCACAAGGAGAGAATGTCCGAACATACTGGCCAAGAAATAGTCCAAAAAGGATGAATATGAGGTGCAAGAGAACAAAAATATTCTCTGTATTACCTTATTTCGGCATTCTTTTAACAAGCCTTCTACAAACTTCCAGTTTGTTTGTGCAATTACCGACGGTGAGAGGTTAGACAGTTTAGGCTGCCGAATAGTGCTGCCCAGATTCCTGGCTTCTTGGATATACTTCTGTATTGGGGCAGGAAATTGAGAAATACAGAAAAAAAGTAAAAGTGAGACTACTTTGCCAAGAGAAAAGGCTAAACTTATTTTTATAACCCACCCCTGTGCAATGAAGAGGAAAGGATCCAACATTACATTAGGCTGAGAGACTTAAGGTACTAACTATTCCATTGGAGATAAAAATCCCCATTTACATTTTCTATCTAGCATTAGAACACACATTGCCAAATAACAAAAACACAATACAAACCGCCGTGGATATTTAGATGCATAGAGATTCAACTATTCCCTCCACCATTGAGAGAAATATCTTTTTCTGGAAGTTTTAATAATTACCCATACCAAGACTATTCAGACTGCTCTACATGAGGACTGCAAGAAAACTGCCTGGAGCTTGACAAGATCTTAGATCTGTGCTATGCCTTGCATTCCTGCAGATCTCCTGCTTCTTACCCACCCCCCAGTCTTTCAGGTAGCAGCTGCAAAGTGCTACAAACAGCTCTCAGCTGTGAGACATCTGTATTTTTGAAGAAAAAAAAAATCCCTTGACTCACTGTACTTGAAAGAGCTTTTCTGCTCCTGCTACTGCCATCAAGGGGTTGCCACTGTTTTCATCTCAGAAGCGAGAATAACTTGACAAAATGTTTTGAAAGACAAGTGATCACAGACTGGCTGGGCCACAGCCAAGTGTGAATGAAGTGATAAAGTCCTGCAGGGGCACTGACTGAATACTAACAATTAGTACATGTTTCATACTAACAGGTAACTTCTCTAGCTTACACTAAAATAATGACTAACTGAAAACTCAGTGAATAGATAAGATTTATCAAACATTATATGATCTTTGCAGAAGGAAACCAGTACCTTTTCCATCAGCCTTTCACTAAAGAGCTACAATATATACATTTAATTATGCATCTTTATCCACAACTATGACTGCAGTCATATTGTGCATTGGACATACCAGATAACGCTCTGACACAGATTTTACAGAGGGCCTGAAGGGCCAATCATGCTGGTCCCAGTCTAAACATAACTGCAACTGAAGCTCTGACATGGAAAAGTCCAGGTGCTGGCAGGACATGTTGGTAGCAAAAAGCCAAGCAGACCATGTAAAGTGAAAGTGGTAAGCAATTATGAAGTAATAAAAGCAAGCATGCAAAATAAAAAAGGAAAAGATTGAAGGCATAATACAGTGCAGAACTCCTAGGCATTCAACATAAGAATAAAGTAGAAGTAAGGAAAAAAAGACTGTGGTCAATCATTGTATCAGTGTAAACTCTGCCCTCCACTGAGCACACTTATTTGCCAGTTAATAGCCACTAGGTCTCAATTCCACAGATACCTCTTGGCTGACCCAAAGCTTTAACTTGTCTAAAACTCATAACCCTGCAGTTTAAAACCACTGTCTCCTGCTCAGCCTGATCCCCAGTATTCATCTCAGAAGGGCTCCCTCCCCATTCTTTCAGACTGAATAGAAAAGTCTGGTTCATCTGGGAAGGGGGATCAACATCCAATCAGTACTATGTAATCAAAAGGTAGAGCACAAAACCCTGGAACACCAGCACAGATTAACCTGGCAACTGGTACCCTCACCTGAGCATGTATTTGTAATTTTTATTCCTCAGAAATTATTTGTCTCATGACAGAGTAACTCCTACACGATAATCAACATGCAAAAGGTCAGCTAAAACTAAACCAAACAAAAATCCCCAGAGACTAGGGGTAGATGTCTGCATTTGTAATTACCTCTGATATCTCAAAAGTTTACAACTCCTAAGCATCATAATGGTTAAAAGCAATAATGAAGTTACAAATCAACTATTCTTCACTTCTGTTATGTCCAAGTATAAAGTGCTTCAGACTCATCTGAGCATATGGAACATGTTAAAGCCAGAAACTACTTGCAGCTTCTTTTATTATTTAGATATTCTTCTATTACATGGTTATGGGTGACACAGATGACACTATACTTGAATAAAATTTTAACAAACCAGTAAGAAAATTCTGGAAATAAGTACAGTGGAAATGCAATTAAACTCATCACTACCAGAAAAAAATGAACTAGACAAAGATACTTGATTTTGATGTTATCCTAACACACACACAAGACTACTTTAAAATTCCAAATTAAGCTTTCCTGGAGGTATTTTACAAGGCAAGAGAATATTCTCTTCAATGAACAACATACATTTAAACAGAAATAAAGCTCTGAAGTTACTAAACAAAAAAAAACCCCACAAGTTCTGACATGTTAAACCAGAATATTATTGGAATTAACCATAAATAAACACCTGCTACCACAGTCTGCAGTCTGTATCTCATGAATCAGAAACTGTACTGTAATTAGTTCACATCACCCAGGTCTTTCAAAAATCCGTTTACCACAAAAGAATAATTGTTGGCTGTAGAAGCACTGGTGAGATACGTTACGTGTTCAGAAGATGGGTAAATCAGCCTCAGACTGTGATGTGTAAAAACAGGCAGACAACCTGACAGTTCATGTTCCCACCTTTCACCTGAGGTTCTGTGTCAGTTCCCCAATTTTCTTGTGTAGACCAGAAAATAAGTCTTAAAGTGGCAAACTCCAAAAGGCAATGCTTCTGATTTTAGGATTAAATTAATCACATTCTGGAGGTGGTTATCCTTCCTCCATCGAATACACAGAAGAAGCATGGGGTGACTGAGTTAGAGAAAGAGATGGCTAAAAACTGTTAAGATTAATTCTTACCTCCCCGTCCCCCAACCTTTTTTAAAAAAAAAAAAAAAAAACCAAACCCAAACTTTAATGCATGTGATAACCTTCAGGGAACTCTCCTAATACATGGGATGAAATCATTTTTCCCATATAATGGATAAAATACCATAACTTTTTGAATAAAGAAACTAAGTATTGTTGATCTGCTAAGGACCAGAAGCTTCATTTATGTTAAATACAAGTAAGGAACATCAGAGAAAGACTGCAGGTAACTGTCCAGATATTGCATAAAGGTTACAGAGCATTACTGAGGCAACTGAGGGGGGAGAGGGAAATCAGATCTCTATAGCCGAACAGTTTTCACCTCTCTCTGATCGTTGTCAAGACGCAGGTGCTCTGTGTGTTGTTTCTGCCTGTCCTTCCGCCTCCACTGTGCAGGGGCATTTCTCTTTGTCCACCTACAGAAAGAAGAATATTGTTAAGCAAATGTCAAGAGGTAAAGGAAAGCGGCAAACAGGGATTAAGTTTCTGTCTTATTGTATATTCAACATGTGGACATTAATTACATCAAAGTGCAGCTATAAATACACACAAAGAATCTCTGTGAAGATTCCAACATTGGGCAACTAAAAGGATTCCAGGAAACGAGGTCACATACACTTGCTTTGAATTTTTCCATTCTTTTATAATATCTAATCACAATCTACACCTTTCTCATCTTCTTCAAAGCTTTTAGGAATATATAAAATATTTGCTAGCTCTTAACTGAGATCCAATAAGGCTAGTGCTTTTCTATCAACAGTACTTACCAAGAAAATTGAACTACATCAGCTATAGCCTCAAACATATAGGGTGTTAAGTCAATTTGCTTCTTGAAGTTTGGACTTAAAAAAAAAAAGAAAATGAGAGAAAAAGATCCCAAACAAACAGCCACACACAACCCACCCACATCATCTGATTTTTCTCACTTGGAAGGGAGAAGAGGGGGGAAAGGTACTGAATAGGCCATGTTGTACCTCTGCTTTAGTACCATTCTGTAGATGTTGCCAAGATCTGGCACCTGTTGTCCTAGCTTACTCACTTGTTGCTTGCTGGTCCAGTGGATAAAACATCAGACTGAAGCTTGGGAAAAAATCCAAGCTCATATTTCCCTTGTCCGATTTTCATGTCCAGCAAGTGTGGATGGACTGCAGTATGATCTATTTTTGCCAGCCTTAATTCAATAGATTTCTCTGAAACAGTAATAAAGTTAGAGGTTTTTCTAAAGGTATCTTAATCAGACACGTATCTATCATCACACATCTTCAGCTAAAATCAGTTCTCAAATTTAAGTGGAAGTTTCCTCCTGACCCCAACAAGTGCATTACTACAACAGCTTATTTATTAAATACCAAAGAACTGACACCAGGAGAAGAATGTTTACCTTCTTAAGCTCAAAGATTTTTTTATGTAATGCATACAGGAAAACACGAGTGCAATGAAGCTTTACGCAATATTAGTCTCACTTCTCAGCTTCCTTTGTAACTTTTAGTTCTCATCTTAAAACTTTGCACCTCATCTTTTTGGTTGAATTTTCTCTTTTAGATTTCAAAACATGAATCTTTTAACTTTAACCCAATGTCTACAGCAAACAGCACTGACTAGTTGTATCTTAAGTGTCAAGAAATGGCTTATTGGTCTTACCAGCCTCATCAATGGTTGTGCATTTTTGATACATAGATGTGCGCAGAGTTGGTGTCCTAACATTTAGCAGCCTAATTTTATCCACTCTTGAATCAAAGACTCTCAAAACAGGGTCTTTATCATCTTCATCATGGCACATAATCTTGTTGTCAATAAAAGATGCAAACATTTGGGTCTCCAGAAATCTTGAGAGGAAAGGCAAGTAAGGTTCAGGCTGGTCCGACAAGAAAGATGCCTAACAGACAAAAAAAGATCAGAGTGCTTGGGAGTCTGCAGGCAGAGATACACCCACCAGAAGCACCAATTCTTCTAACCAAGGATCTGTTAGAGTGCTTTGGTGCTGCTTAAAGCCTGGTTTTATTGCACACATTTATTCTGAGACAGGCAGTCTACATGAAATCATCAGTTTCGTGACAATATAGCACAGTAAATACTAAACTGTGGTTTTAGTATTTCCCTAATTTTCTGAAAATTTCAACATAATCCCAGCTAACCACAACAGCAGTACTGCAGGTGTGGATATTATGTACTTCTATCTGGGCTCAAAGCTTATGAAACTTATCATTCAAATTGATGGAAATCAGATTAATCTTCACCCATTTGAATTATCCCGCTGACAAAATATCTCATTTTCAGTAAAGATGACAGCAGTAAAATTTGCAAACTGGATCTTGTGCTTTTCTAGAAAGAAGATAGGGATACATTTGTTACACATGTATGTAAGCATTGTGTGGCATCATGGCTTTATCCATTTCCATATTCAGAAATTCCTCGGGTTAAAAAAATTAGTCAAATACATCATTTTCACTAGTAATATCTAACCTTAATGTAAAGGTTAGCCATAAAGCGAGGCTTTCCAAGCTATTTTTTTCGTACGGCAAGCTCTTTTTCTACAGTGTCCTTAAAAAAAAATAAATATCTGCATATATGCATATAGTATTCCATAAAAGATATAACTTTTTAAGGGAATGCTGTAATTGAAGCAAGAAATTTGTTTTGACTGTACTGTTTTGTATGTTATGGCCCAATAAAGAAATTCCTACAACTGAACACCATTTTGACATTGACACAGCCTCTTTTTAGTACTTACTTTGTCAAAGTTTTGCATTTGCTCCCTGTTTGTAAACCAAGATTCTTTGTCCTGACTGGGCTGAATGACAAATACTTCATAATCAGCAAACATTTGTGTAAAGCGGTTGGCAAAAACTTCACGGATTTGAATATTCAGCTGGTAAATCTTGAATTCTTCTTCATCACACTGAATTTTAAGATCTTTTTTGCTACTGGTCTCTTCTCGCACCTCCAGCTGAAAAAGCAAGGGAATACACACACGCATACAAAATTATATATATTTTTGCTTTGGCAAGTATTCTAGGTAAACAAGATCTAAATCTACTATTCAGCTGCTACTCCTCAGGTCAACTTTCTAATTAAAGAAAATTTCCCAATTAAAGAATATTACTTACAGCTTCAAGTACTGCAATAAATCAACACTAACAAAATTTTAAAAATCACTTTTGCCTGTAAAATTTGTAGTTTCAGTAACAAACCATAGCCAACTTTAGTACTAGTGGCACTGGATACTGGATTACAGACATATAACAACAATATACATCCCCACATATTCCATATGTTTATATTTTTTTTTAACCTCTTAGTCACCTGCATAGGCTTTTGGGTTTTTTTTTTACTACTCTGCCTATTAGCAAATACATATGACCACCTGGTGTGATGCAAGTCCAAGTTTAGTACTGTTACAGTTCAACATAGACCAGCTTTCAAATGGAAACAGAAACTCAGAGCAAAAAGCAGCTGTGCATGTCTAGCAAACAATTTCCTTTAACCCAAATCCTTGTCAGTGTAATGCCTAACTCATCACTAAATGGCCCAGAGCAATATTTTAATGAAATAAATTGCATTTTCTCTTAACATAATTGCACTCCACTTAACACATAGGCTAAGAATCATGAAAGTAGTAATGTGGGATTAATATATTTAATCCATATTAGTTTTGATAGGAATTGAGTATCTAAGGAAAAAAAAAAATCAAAGCCACAAGCATTCATGGACTATTTTGAACACACATTTGTTAACCCTGCCTTTATTAATTATCATAAGAGGCACTGCCACAGACAATTAGATGTAGTACTAGAGCATACAACACCTGCACAACGCTGCAGTTGCTGCAGCCGCCCCATGCATCTTAAGGGACCTTGGTTATCCCAATCCACCATCAGATACAAACAGCATCCTACAGCCACACTCTCTGCTACAGAGAGCTCTCCTATTCAGTCATTCCTTCTATACTGCATCCCCTAAGTACCACTTGGCATTTATACATTCTCCACTAATTGGGTATTTGGTATTAAGCAGCTTTATTTTTTTAAAAAAAAGTATTTGAGAAATTTGACAGTTATAATCTATACACTCACATCATCACAAAAAAGGGGCACAGAGTAGGTAATGTCTGAATGTTCAAAAACTTAAAAGAAATTAAAAAAATAATAAAAGACCCCACAATCCACTCAGCAAAAGCTTTTTCCTAAAGAACATAATGCAAAACCAAAATCAAACAAAAACCCAATCTTTAGGAGGCACACTGATCTGAGTATCCTCCCTAGTAGTAACCCAAATCTTCTTATAACCCCTTCTACACACAGTGGCTCTCCTCCCCAACCTACTGTAGGTCACACAATTTCTATTGCTGTTTGGCCCCACCTCTAACCCAAGTTACAGCCACACAGGCAGGAATCAGACTCAGAAACAAAGAACTGGTCAAGATAATTTAAACATGCAAGAAACAAAATCTTTGCTCAGAAAAATCTTCATTCTATTCCACAAAGGCTCAAAAAACCGCACAGTGGTCTTCCAGGTAATACCTTTTCTAAAAATTAAAAAATAAAAAATAAAGCACAACAATGTTTTTTCCCAGTTAAAAAACAAAATAAAATCCAACTAGGGTCACCATGGGCTGTGCACATTCACTGGCTGGCTATCAGACACTTCTGCTGTTTACAACATTAACCGGAAGAAACATCACAATATCTCTATGGCAATCATCTAATATACAGGAAATATTACACATATTCTACACAATGAGAAAGAAAAGATACTTACAGAAACCAGGATTGGATTCCTATTTCAAGACTAACTGGATGTCAGTTTTAACCATATAAATCATAAGAAACTGGTGTAAATTTAGACTAAATCTTAAAACCAAAAATAAACAGGACACAAAGTATTTTTAAACACATTATTCCTGGCAAAGAATGACTTGGGGGATAGCCAAAGGTTTCCCTAGATGTTGTGATGTTACATCCCACTACCCCTCTCCCCCAATCTTGCTCTATAAACTTTTACAAGATTTGTGAACATAAAGTTCTTTTCAGTGAAAACAGGCAGAGTCTTTGGACCATGACTTCAGAATGCCTGCTACTGCAGGTCAAGAGAGATCGCAGGTAATTTCATATCTTACCTTCTCTAGACTCACACCTGTTCTTTTAACTAGTGCTTGGAGTCTGGCAATAGTCTCATTTTCCTTTAGCAGCTCATACGAATTCAAAGGCGATCCTGCTATGTTCCCATTTCTTTTATCAGAAACCAGGTCACATGCTCTGAGGCTCTTCATCTTGGAGGCACTTTCACTGCAGTGAAGGTTTCCCTCGGGTGGAATTCCAAAAGCCATCAGTACCTCTGAAATCTCCTGAATGAACTCGAGTTTATTTGGGAACTGGGGTAAGTCTTCCGGCAGCTCGATGAAATGGTTGTCCACATCCACAAAGCACAGATTAGCCTGGGATTTAATTCAGAGCAGGATACCGTTACAATATCCCTAAGCACAAGGGTCACATTTTCTTCATCTTCATCATTCAGTTTTGTGGCTATTAAAAGATTCAAATATATTTACAAAATCTAGGTGATCCTGCTCAGGACATGGGTTTGGACTACATTATCTTTCAAGGTCCCTTCCAACTCCTAACGTTCTGCGATTCTATTTTGTAAGACAGAGTTGCCTTAACCAAACTGGCTTGTTGACATTCAAGCAAGCAGATCAAAGCCTGTATTTCCAGGTCTTTCAAGGATGTGACTAAGAGACAAAACTCTAAAGTTGTTTACTGAGTACAAGGAGATTGCAGCATCCACTAGGTACAGCTGTGCATATTTTTTATATAGGTGTGGCTAGATTTTAACTATAGGATAATTGCAATACTAATTTATATATGTGCACATACAAGTAGGTGACTGTCTGTTGCTCAGCCTATTGGTCCACTCCTCTAAGATTTGGCACATCCCACTCTAAAAGGTGTACTGATAATGCAGAAGCTGCAAATAAAGTTATCTTCTCTTTTTTGTAAGCAACCTGAGAACTAAGATGATTCCTTCAGTGAGTTCAGAAGTTTGTTTCTAGAGGAAAAATGAACTGAAGCAATTTCAATTCCATTTTCCTGTTCCAATCTCTATTTCATTTACCATCAAAAAAGACTGAGGGGGGTAAAAAACCAAACACAGACAGACTACATTCATGTCTGTCCCATTCATGTGTGAAATCTGTTTCCAATGTTAAGTACACCAAAGAAGCGTTGCTCTGCTGTAGAAGCATTTCAGGTTTTCTTCACTGCAGAATAAACACAGGCTGCCACTTAGCCTCCTTCCCTACAAACAAAAATACAAACAACAACAAAAATCCACTCACCCAGAATGCTTGCAAACTGGCTTCACTTCAGAGGCACACCTGAACTCAGGTTTCACTATAGCTTTGCAGCAAAAACATGTATCAAGTCGCGACAGCTAACAGATCTTCAGTTATTTCTTATGATTCAGTAAGTACAGAAGGATGGAATCACTCTCACGATTTAACAGGAGAGAAATAATTGGAATATAGTAACCTCCCACAGAATGAAGGAGGGATGGCCCCAGGAAATCAGAGGAACACACACAAGTAGTGACCTTGTGTAAGGACAAAGTAGTTCTGTAGGATTTTGTTGTGGAAATGATCAAAGGTAGAGCAGGATAAGCTGTGTCTGATGAAACTCCTTCATTTAAGTAAACTGGTGAAAAACAAACATTTAATGCTTCTAGAGATTTAGCTGTCAGATTTCTACAGAACAGAGTTAGGATGTCAATACCGCTTAAAACACAAACCCTTTATCTGTTGTGTTCGATTCTTTGAATTTCAATAATAAAACATAAAATAATTCATAAGCTAGAACTCCACTGGACATATTACACTAGATTCACATAGAACTTTGCAAGATAAAAATCCAATTTATGTCCTGCTATGATACTGCCCATAGTTACAAAGGTAAGTAGAATTCAATTTCTCCATGATGTTTTAACATTTCAATACTGTTATTTATTTCTTATGCTCAAAGGAATGCATATAAAACAGTTCAGTAGCTCTTCTATGGATTCTTTACTATAAGTTAAATTGCAAACTGAATTAGATAATCCAAGTAGAAGTCTTTTGCAACAAGACCTTGATTCTGAAGCAGCTTCTGGTGCACTCTAGTAGAACTATTTCATTTTTAAACAGGGCAGCTACTGTTGTTTAGATTTCCCCAGTGTCGACACCAGTCTAATGCCACAGGTAGTATGCATGCCTACCTAGAAAGGCAGCTTCTGCAGTAGACCAGGGATGCCTGCAGAGTGCTTCTGCTTCTAGTTCAAAGATACATTCAGCACAAAAGGACATTATGTACCCAACAAGTCTCATGTTTCAAGTAAAAACATGAATTTAGGAACTGCAAGACTCATGGTCAGGCACTGGAACTGGCTCCTCAGGGAAGTGGTCACAGCACCGAACTTGATTGAGTTCAAGAAGCATCTGGATGCTGCACTCAGTCACATGCTCTGACTTGGCTGGCCCTGTGTGGAGCCAGGAGTTGGGCTCAGTGATCCTTGTGGGTCCCTTCCAACTCGGGAGATTCTGTTGCTATACCCATTTCTGCAATATCAGCAGTCCAGTTAGCTAAAGTCTTGCAACTAGACACAACACCTGACAATCAGTGCTGAGGGGAACAAAACACATGTAATTTGTTACAAGTTGTCTGAGAAATATCAAGACAGACTCATTTAAGAAATTCTGCAAGCAGTTTAATTGTATTTCTTCCTTTTTAAACTCTTTCAGCGATGCCATACCTTTGCTCTGATGCTGTGGAAAACATCGCTATGATTAAGTTTGGCTGTACCTAGAAACTGCTTAGCTAAAAGTTAGGTGAATGTTAACTTCACCAATGTAGAGATTCTACTCTTCCCACTGAAAGTAAACCCCTTGTCAATGAAGGAAAAAGCTACATTTAATGTTTTCTAAAATTGCTGGCTAGTTCTTCCAACAGTTAAATATCCTTTCTGGATAGTTCCTCTTTACAAGCAATACACATACTTGAAACACTCTAAGCCACTTAAGACTGTTTATCATGCCACTTACTATTACATTTCTCATAATTTGCTCTACATGGAAAAGTTTAAAAAAAACAAAGTCAGTGTGCAGCAATACTGTGAAGAGCACAAAAGGTGTTTCTGGTGACACTCAATGCTTATTCAGTGACTGATTAATAACCCAGAAGTTAGAGGACAACCTCGAGCAGCATAAGCAAGTGAGATTCAGTAGATGACTTTAGCCTCTTCTAACTGAGGGAGGCTCAGGTGTTCCTAAAAATCTGCATAAGCACTTCTGAAAAGGCTATGTTCTGCAGGGAACAGAAGCAGCAAAGGCGTCTCACTTCACAGGCCCTTCAAAAGTTACCAAAATAACTTTTTCCTGTAAAAATTAAATCCCAAGTAAATAAACTACCAGTAACATACACCAAAACAGTAAGCCTCACAATGCTGCTACATTATAGAGCCAACAGAAAGGAATACCAATAAGGATAGAGGGGTTCCCACCTCCATTTTACTTTGCAAAGGAGAGAAATAAAATGGCATTTTATTTTTTATTAATCCATGGCCATTCAAAGCATTTTTGCATGCTCCGAACAGAGCAAGTACAAAGCAGAGAAATAAAGTAGTTCTTTGATTACAAAGTTTTAGTTATTTTGTTTCTGGAGGCAGCAGAGTTGAGTGAGCTGTGACTAGCTCACAGCTCTGTATGTAAGCCTCTATGGACATATCAGTCGTAATTTTATACATACAAAATTAAAATTACATAATGAGAAGATTCGTAGCAATCTGTCTAAGTAGAGATACAACTCAAAGAGCATCCTTAAGTGAGTCGCTTGGTACTTCAGATCTCTAGAGCAGCCAAGTATTCTCTTACTTGCTGCCGAGGTACGGATTTTCTGACCAAAAGAAAGCCTCAAATAGTTGCACAACATTTCACCAGCAGATTATACATCACCTTAACAGCAGAGAGGACACATAATATCATCACAAAATAAAACTATTCTCCCAAGACATTATACTAAGGAACAAGGGCACCACATCCTAATTTCAAAACATGACCTTCCCCATAAACTTTTATCATCACAAATAACAGGGTGTCCAGGTGCCCAAACCTTATGAATACAGATGCAAGTAAGTCAACATTCCATTATCGGATGGCAAAGTAAGGTTTCCCTGAGGTCAAGACCACACCTTCCTTTTGGCTTAGTGTGGCCTGGGCTGCATGAATTCCAAAGCCAGAGGACAATTGTAATTCTTTAGTCCGAGCCCAAGGACAATAAGGGCCAGTGCCCCCTCCCCCCATATATTTAGCAATATCTGCATCAAACCCACATCCTTCCTTTCAGCTCTGTTCAAAAGCACAGAAGGAAATTATCTAGGTTCTGCCAAAAGAATGTCTAAGAAGGAACTAATACTTGCTAATAACAAATAAGCTCCCCACTGACATCCTAAAGAGAAAATATGCCTTATTTAAACATTAATACATAATTACACAGTATGCAAACAGATGCCTACATTACTGAGCAGTCAGTTCTGATAGCACAAGTGCCAACACTTCAATTCTCTGTACAGCACAAGTGCTCAAACTGTAGGTTATACACAGACTTTCACACTCCCCTCCAGTTGGCCAGACTGGAACACAGTTCCAAGTGCAGGCTTCTGCTTGAATGCAGCATTAAAAAGCCAAAAACAATTTGTTACCTTTGTGCATTACACCTCAACCTTGCAAATAACCACCTACTCTGCTTAACACACAGAAAATACAGATATGCAAATTTATACACACACAGCTGGCTTGTAAAAAAATGTGTTCCCTGTGGTCCTAAACTCTAAACGATGCTCCTGTGGCATTCCTGTAAGCAAACTGTGACCTTCTGCATTTATTCCCAGCACTCCTGGTCTTCCTGTCAGCCCAAAACATACGACAGAACAATTTAAAGCTGCACCTTTCAGAACCATGAAAATGTGTCTGCTTAGCACTGCAGTAGAGGAAAACATAAAATTGCAGTCTCTCAACAAACCTGCAGTATTATCAAAGCTCTATCATACCCGCAGGTAGCCTGAGAATGAATGCATCTTGGCCAGTATAGTCTAAATGCATTGGCATCAAGAAAAAAGGCATTTCAGGAGATCTAATCTTCTAAATCTACAGGCAAAAGTAAAACCCCACAGAGTTTGTATAAACTTACCACTGAATAGCCTCTTGCTAATGGGTGAAATAAAAATAGTGAGAATATATATATGTACACACACACATTATATTAGTAGATAAGCGGATTTCAGCTGTTAAAAATCTTTCCATTTTTCTAAAAGGAAAAGCTATTGCCCAAGACCTTTAGGGTCATACCATTAAAACCAACCTTTTTTACTGAAATACTTCTGCTTGATTTAATTAGTGCTGGAAGACTCAGTATTACTTATTTTCACTCAAAATCATTTACATTTCCACCATTCTCCTGCATAACAAAGTGGCAAGATGCAGATGAAAATACAGTAGCATGAAATGGCCCAGATTAACTTGCTTGCTAAAAATATACTGCTGTAGCACTGAAAAAGTTTCTTTAAAAGGAAATTCAAAGACAGATAAAAAAAAAATCTTACTTCAGTACTTGCTGGGTTTATGATCTGCAAGAAAGCTAGTTTAACCACTTTTTTGGATCAGTTTTACTGATAAGCAAACCATACTCCTGACTGCAACATCTGTTCTTTCCTTCCTCTTTGATATCTGCAGCACTGTATTCTAGCACTGCTTGTCCCATGCCCACAACCCTCTGTTGGGTTGCTTAGGAGCCTCTGATGCAGCCCTCACCAAAACCACATGGAGGCTGATGGTACAGAAAGAGGCCTTAGCAAAGCAGCAATAGGTATCAGAACAAGCTTAGCTTTAAGTACACCGCGCTACCGGCATGTGCAAGAAACTCGACCCTACCTTACCTCAAGGTAAGCCTTGAAGTCTTTTCCACAATATTACTGGGCCACACTCAGGTCTTCAAGTCACTGGTGAACTTCATCAGGCACTGTCTGCTCAAGTACCCAAGCAACAGTCTAAACTAACTTTATACTAATTCAGTTAGTATACCAGGTTTTTTGTTAAAGATTTTAATTGCCATCAACAGACCAAGATTTTAACCAAAGCATCAACTTGTAAGATAGATGTGCATTTGCATGCTCTCATAGCAAAGCACCAGATGTGACCAAAATATAATAAGCTGCCACCAGAAATGAACCAAAACAAGCCTTATGGCATGTGTGCCACACAAACCAGAGAGTATTTTCACATGTATTAGCCTAAAATACTTTGAGCAAGATAACCTAGTGGTTTTTAAATCAAGTCTATCACGACACCGAAATATCCATTGCTAGAAAGCAATATGCCCTTCAACTTGAGAAGCACTAACTAGCTTGTCTTCTTGGGCCCTTGTCTAAATTAGATATTGTTATACAGCAGCTCTCCTGTGCATCCATGTAAACAGACTAGCAACAGAGATGCACTTCACAAAGTTTTAAAACAAAGAAAGAAAAAAAAAAACATTTTATGCATAGGAGATGTCAGGAATTAAGTGCAAGAGACAGAGAAGCTCTGAAGTGACAGATATCATAAATCAAAGCAGATTCAGATTGATGAACCTGTAATCCACAGCTCTAAATATATGAAAGCTCACTGATTAAACTAATAATCAGAAGCACCTACGAACCAACAGTTTCACTTATTGAGACCAGCATGCACTTCAAATTCTGTTTTATATTCTGAAATGGTAAATTTACTTCCTGTTGCAACAGCAGGGGTTACTGTGGAGGGTTTGTGTTTTGAGTTGTTTGGTTGGGTTTTTTTTTTTTGGGGGTGGTGGTGGTGGTATTCTGTTTGTTTGGGGTGGGGTTTTTTTGTTGTTTACTTTAAAAAAAAATCTCAACAGTAGTGAGATCCAGTTCTTTCTAGTCTAATTTGCTTCTTGGATATGCAAATCCATTGCTATATGGTAACTTCATAGTCATCTTTGAAGTCTCCATCATACATTCAAGCCTGTTTCTATGTCATAGCTATATTATGAGCCTACAGTGCTAAGGACTTCAACAGTTTACAAGAAACCTTACTCAGCAATGACAGAGAAGAGGATTTCTCAGACTAAGTCTTACTCATTGTGTGCAAAGCTTTAAGACCTCACTCTTGGGATAAGAAAAAGCAGCAGCTTCAGAAGAACAAGTTAAGCCCTGCGGCAAATTCCATCGCATGGGCAAGTTGTTGCCAACAGCTCAGTCCTATGTCCTCTCCTCCCTGCTCCCCTTGCCCTGCAGCTCTGATCTTTTTAAGGTTTTCTGAAAAAAAAAACAAAACAAAACCAAAACCAGACCCCAAAACCAAAAACAAAACAAAAATATCAACTCCACCTTCACCTTAGGCTCAATGTTAAAAAAAATATAAATATATATATATATTAAATTGAGGTGCCAGATTATTTTTAATGCTACTTTGATTTCATTTTTAACATCTAAAACTACATCAACTACCTTACTTTAAACTTCCAAAGTATGCTGATAAGGCTCTTCAAAGCCACTTACCTTTCAAATAATTATAATATCTATTTAAAATTAAAATGTTTATCTAGTTGGAAATATTACAGGGATTTTAAAATGAGAAAATTCTTTACAAAATGAAGACAGTCATTTATAAGCTTGTCATAATAGTGAAAACATCCATAATGTATATTAAAAAGCAGGTGTGGATACATGGTACTTCACTGGCTATCCTCTCTAAAAGATACAGTAACTGTATTAATTTGGCCTGTCAATACGTACAAAATTTTGTAAAACTGTAGGAAATCAAAGCAGTAGACTGTTTTCATGGCAAGAACAAACATTACTCTATTATTAGTTATGCCAGTGCAAACAAAAGAAGGAGAAAAAGAAATCAAGATATTAAATACTTCAGTTTTCATGGAAAAAAATAACAGTTTGAGGGAAATATTCCTTTCATCTTGCCAGGAAAAGCAGATGAAAACTATCAGCATATGGATTTGAGAAAAAGAGCAATGTTGGCATGGCGACCAGACTGGAAGTTCACAAAAATATCTTGTCTTTAGTTTCATGCAGCTTTTTAAAGAAGTTTTTGTTGTGTCAGGCTATGTTGCAGCGCTGCTTGATAACAAAAATAAAAACCACCACCACAAAACCCTCTGCCTGACACATTTCTGCCTTCCCAGTAGTGTGATGACAGAAGAGAGCAGACAACCAGAGAAAATGGCAGATTAAAGAATCCTACAAATGCACACAGAAGTAGGATATTTCCTGTGCTTTACCCAGTCCCTCCCCTGCAAAGTTACACCTATGAATAAGCAGACTCTATCAGACTCCAGAGCTGTGTTGTTCTGCAGCTTGTGGTTCTGTAAACCCTCACTTCCCACAGGGCTACCCAAGAGAGGTGTCCAAGTTCCTGAAAACAGCCATACGGTAACACTCTGTATATATAACGCTTACATACATATACACACACACACACAAGCAAACACACCACTCAACGAGAGGAGTCCTTCAGACAGCTCACGGAACTGCCTCACAAGCTAACCAGGTGACAGCCACCTGACATACTTCCCATGGAAGGTTACTGGCTCCTGCAGACATGTCCTTTGCTACCTCAGGCACTGCTCAACCACTCTTGGCCCACTGATCCTTACCTTACCGGCTCTTAACTCTTTCTTTGTACACTCCTAAAAAAAGGGTATTTATGAAGTAAACAGTGGGACAAAGTAAATAAAAACAACCTCTAATCGGTTTGAACGTAGTCCCAGTCCCACATATGAGTTGCAGGACACACCATTTGTTTCTGCTTTATGCAGTGGTTGGTGCTAACAATCCAACTACAAAGGAGGACTTCCCAAGCACAGTACCAGTTAGCACCACTTTGCTCAAGTAGATGCCAACATTTCACTGCAGACTGAAATGCGCGTTCTAGAAGAAAATCTAAAGTGGTTTTGGTGCAGAAACCTGATGGGCTGAGTCCAAGTAAGCCAACCCCAACTCACAAGTGCAGTGCAGCGAACCTGACCCTAATCCCAGGCATCCAGGAACTGGCGAAAGCAGTGCTGAAGCCAGTCAAGCTTCGCTCAATTAGTACCAAGCACAAGTGTCTGTACAGCCTTATTTCCACAGCTGGTGAGTTCACACTGCACTTGCTTGCATTTCCTATCACTACAGGGATAAGCTCTGCAGCACAAAAAGGTTTTCTGTAACCTCATTGCATTAATACCTGTAAAATTACAATTTAATTTTATCTGATTAGAGTTTCTAAGAACAGGTGTTTATTTATCTATTACACCAGATACTCTCCAACATCTCCACAAAACAGAGTAAGAGCTGTTAGTCAGCACTAGCGTTTTGGCTCATTTCCTCATTCCCCTCAGTCACATACAATATTTAATCAATCAAGATTTGCTCCTCTCACCTCTTGAGGAAGTTCCAGCTTAGACCTGTCATCCAGACCATTAGAGTGCAAGCCCATGAGGTAAGGGACAGGAGCATCTAGAAAATGAAGGAGGGATGCTGGAAGGATAGGAACATACACATGCTGCCACTGAAATGGAAACATTAGTGCTGTGATTGTCTCTGCCACAGTCATCAGTCTCTGATAATCTGAAAAAAGATCAAGAAAAAAAATTATTTTATAAACATTTTTAAGCAACCAAATCTAAGTTAAAGAACGAGACCTTGCTTTAAAACAGAAACCATAAAACCCAGCACTAGCTGAGCAGCATCTTAACAAAAGCCCAGACTTGTACATCCAAGCACATTTTGCTGAAACAACAAAGGGAGCTCAATGAAAAATAGGTCATTCTACAAGTCATATGGAAATGAGCAAACTGAGTCTTAGCTACCTATGCCAGGGTTACCAGGAACATCAGTATGAGTACGGAAGCAGTACTGTAATCGGCTAAGAAATAAATTGGAAATTATTTTTCTCTGCGCTTATGGATTTCTACGGAAGCCTTGGATGAAACCCAAAGCATCTGGTATCTCTCAGATAAACATTTCTAAAAAGACTGTTTAAATGTCTGTAAAGCATGCTGTATAGTAGCCAACCCAACAGTGCCACTGAAATAACTGTATAGAAAATGAAAACGATCAGCTTTGTTTATCCTTCACAATGTAGGACCAAAGTCTCAGTTCAATGCAAAACCAACTCCTCTCCTAGAACTTGAGAGCGGTGCTCACCACACCTGAACAACATGCACACCAAGAGATCTTTCCATCCTGCAGCTGGTGGCTTGAGCAGTCAACACAGCAGTATGCTGGGACCTCGCTCTCCTCTTTTGCACTACATGATCATCTTCAATGTTTTTTGACACTTATGCGCCGTAAAGGAGGAGGCAATGCCAGGTGAACTCAGAGAATGTCACCCGATACAACTGCTGACACATTCAGAGAGCTTTCGAGCTGGCAGGCTGGGAAGAGCACAAAACAAGCTCCCAAGACTAAGACAACTCCTACCTTTGGTCAGGCTATAATTAGACCGCAACAATATCCAATTCCAGACAGGAAAGGGAGGGGGAGAGAAGGAGGAAAAAAAAAAAAACACCAAAAAAACACCACCCAAACCCCCAAACAAATGGTATTCTTTAAGTGCATGTTGAGGTATTCATGTCTCCTAACATGTTCACAAAACTACAGACCCTGGGACACTGGAAAAAATGTTTGTATACACAGGTGCTGAGGTTCCTCTAGCTGTTGCACACTTCTTGCAGAGCACAAACCAAGACTGCAAAAAGAACATTTGTTTGAAACAAATATTGTGGATAAAATTTAAGCTTAACCATGGACTTTCCTAAAGTTATGGCTTGAATTCTATTCTTCAGCTATCTGCCACTCAGACCTCAGATAGCAGAAGGCAGAGGGCCAAAAAATGCAGTTCCTGGCAGTCATGATTATATTTGTTTGAAGTCAAAGTTGCCGAGTTTGGGGTCTGCAAAGAATCCCACAACCCAAGAGGAACTCAGCACAAGTTTTGCTACAATCAGACATAATTTTGCAATCTAGGCTTCTGATATTTTTCTTTTTAGATCAAAGTTACTGCACAGGACTACTTGTCAACTGCCTACAGCAGATCTATGACTTCACAGCCTTTAACCAAAACAAACCAAACAGAATAGCTTAAACAGTTTAAAGCTTTTGCCAAAAGCTTGCTTGGACTGAAACATGTTGGGGAACAATCAATGAACATCACCAGCAGAACTCCCCTATTCCACCCGGACACCAGTTTCTGCCTACCCAATTACTTATTGGTTTGCATCTTTAACCACAGCCTGACTGCAAAGAAGTGATGAATTAATGATAAGCTTTGGGAAGAAGAATCCATTCCATAGCCTATTTTCTTCAGCATTAAAAGGAACTTTAAATGTAGCCACAGATAAACAAATACTCCAGCTGGTTGGTATTCAGCTTGTTTATTTGAAAGAACAATTCTCAGAACTGAAACAGTGTATTCCTACTACACAAAACCCTATCTAATCCTGCTGGCTAATTTAAACACAACTTCTCTCTCCATCATTAAGCTAACTTTAGTATTAGCCTTTCAAATTAATTACAAAGTAACATCAATAATTCAGCATTTCTATCCACTCTGCAGCTCCTCCTACAACTGAGATCTGTGCAAATGCAGGCTCTGCTCCTGGATATTCACACAGCTTAAGCCATTCCTAACTACTTGGCTGCACAGCCACGGTCTGCAAGTAACAATGACTACATTCTCCAGGCTTTGGGAACGCCAGCAGCTGTTGGCAAAAGGCAAGGCAGCCACAAAACATAAGAAAATATTTAAGTTATTTTGGTTTAAGTTATACCCATCCTGAGAGATTATGGAAGCTTTTTTGCTTTTAAAAAAGAAGGATGTAGTACACTTCTGGTACCAAAGCATTAGAGAAGAGCTAAAAATAACAACAACAAAAATTTACAAGAGGGACATGCTTTAGTAGTGGTCTTGTTCTGGTTTTGAAACCAGAATATATGCTTATCCTGGTGCAAGTGACACAGATTTTTGCCTTGTATTATTGTACAAGAGCACTGACGGGGAAAAAAAATGACATACCTCTAGTGTGCTACTACTTTGGAAAGTACTTAACTGATCACTAAGCAAAGAAGATCTGATAAATGTTAACCTGGTCACTTAAGAACACAGAAAAATGTTGATTTTTTTTTATTCTAACCAATTACTGTAAGCAAAGCACATTATCCCTTAAACATATGAAAAGTTATTCACACCGGAATTTACCTATGTCTAGTGTATCTAGATATTTTTGTTGATAAATAAAAAGCAAGTAAATCCAAGAAAATTAAGAAGTTAGGGGTCTAGGGTCTGGAAATAGAGAAGCAGGATGGAAAGGGGGTAGCAGCTTGTAAGATTCATAATTCCACATTTCCATTTGCTAGTTCTACCAGACCAAAGGCTACCAAATGCCTACAGAAATTCTTTGACTTGGCCAAATTTAAAACTATGACTTAATCACTTTCTGGAATACTGTTTTTCCTTCTAATCCTTGATATCTTTCATGGACCACAATGAAATACTGTTGAATCTGTCATGTAATTTCCATTCCCAAATTGCTGCTTCAAGGGAGAAAGCTGCCCCCACAGTGGAGGGCCGTCACAACAGACTAGTTTGGAGATTTTCATAAAGTACACAGATAAACCAGAAAGATGGGTTACTTGTCAGGATTAACCTCCTCTTTAACCTGAAGAGGAGCAGGAGAAAAAAACCCTGTCTGTAGTGACTACGGACAGGTAGCAGGCAGTGCAGCTGAGCCACCAGAATAAAGCATTATTACCTGGCGAGTTCCCTCAGGCATGCCTGTTTGTAGCAGAAAGCATGGTGGTTTTCAACAAATTTTTCTGGCACAGGTGTTCAGTATGTCAAACTATTTAAAGAAAACATACATTCTTTAATTGGGCCTTCTGCTTTAAAAAAGCCTGTAACTGCAGTGAGAGAAAACACCGGTTAGTAGAAGCGCTAGGTCAAAGTACTTCCTAGTTGTGGTCACTTCTGTGTCTGACAGGCTGATTAAAGATGCCTTCTCCAAGAATCAAGTTTCCTAAATCTCTGGAGGTGTAAGAAGAAAATGACCTATGTAAGAGATTAGAGTTGCGCACCACGGGACTAACGCTGCAAAGAAAGAAAATGAATACTTTAAACCTCCAGGGTGAACGTAATTTTAAGCAAGTTGAAGTAAGATGGGAAGAAGTGATTCAGAAGGAAAACAAAGAAGAAAAAAAATACACCTTTGTTTGCACTTACAACCAGGAGCATTCAGCAAATACCCAGAAAACAAAGACGGTTCAAAATCAGCATCCATGGCAGCGGTGCTTTCTGTTTCTCCTTTTATTGTTTCTGGATGCTTAGAAAATCTCCTTCAAGCAGATTTCACAGCTGTCTTAACCCAGTGCACACTCCTTGGAAGAGCTCTAGGTGCTCTACAGAGATAAACAGTAAGTCTATTTCACAGATACGAGCATCAGAAATTGCAGAACACAAATCAGCTCCAGCAGAATCACCCAGTGAGGGCACTACTGAAAGACTTTAGCACCACTACACCTCTGTCAGAGCTCTTCAGCACTAGGAGCAGCTCCAGATTCTTTGCTGTCTTACAGGCACCTGCATTCCTCTAACGCCTTCCCAAACAGGAGACAACTCTCTCAAGAGGACAATGAAATCACAGAATCACAGAGAATTAAAGGGGTTGGAAGGGACCTCAAGAGATCGAGTCCAACCCCTCCCTGCCAAAGCAGGTTCCCTAGAGGAGGTCACACAAGTGGACATCCAGACAGGTCTTGAATATCTCCAAAGGAGACTCCATACCCTCCCTGGGAAGCGTGTCTCAGTGCTCCAGCACCCTCACCATGAAAAAGTTCTTTAGCATATTGGTGTGGAACTTCCTCTGGTCCAACTTGAGACCATGGCCCCTTTTGTCCTGTTCCCATGGGCCACTGAAAAGAGGGTGGCCAGTTCCTTAAATCAAGGCATCGTTGCCTACAGTTGGCTTGCACTGATCCAAAACATAGAAGCTGTGCCAATATTGTGGGACAAACGAAGAATTTCCAGAAGCATAAAGTCAGAAACATGTCAAAGGAATCTTGAAGCAAAACACACTACTGCCAAGTGAAATTACTCCTATTCCAAGGATTAACAGCATCTTAAAATGCTAAGGAACTTGTTTCAAAAATGATTGCACCTGGCAGCAAGGTGGCCCAAGAGTTTTGGGTCTGTTTGTCATCTTATTTTTATTTTTTTTTAAGCAAAAGTTACAAGCAAGCCCTCTGATCCTGGCACAGGCTGTTCTAAATCTAGATCCACCCCATGGGTATAGCAATCTCATCTGACCTAGAATAATAATCCCAGCCACCTCAACTATCACAGGTTTGAGAACCAAGAGATTTAGCAAACCTGAACCTCAGTCAGAAGTTCCACTTTCCTGCTGACATCATCCTTTTAAATGAAGCAAGTAATTTCTTTACTAAAAGATTTTTCTAATTCACTGTCACATCAAAGAACTCAAGAGTCTCATGGAGAGAAAAGGCAAAATTAAGGAAGAAAAAGTTGACTGTCTAAGACTTTTGAATACTTCACACTCCCATTTCAAGTAAAAAGAAAATAAACTACATGTGTATCAAAAGCGTTTTAGGAAGGTCTTCAGCTTGGCTGTTGGCAACAGTATGCAGTAATTTCTGCTATTAACTTACTAGGACCTCCGAAAGTATTCTGAGTAAGTATCAGCAAACTGCAAAGGGTGTTTTAAAGAGAAAACAGCAGGTCAAAAAAGTGTCAAGAGATTAGATCCCTCAAAATACTTACAAGCTGCATTTCAATAAACTATTATGAGAAGACACTGGCACATCTATTTCACCATAACTGAAGACCAAAAGTCGATAAACAATTCACTAAAATTCCTTTTCTACCAAAAGATGACTTTTCAGCTTAAAACTATAGGTAAGAACTTCAAAGACAGATAAGACATTTCCATAAGGTGCAACACAGCCCAACTCAGCCAAAGCTTGTGGTGATGTGAGGGTACAGTGGACAGAAATTGCCATAAAGATCCAGGCCCACAAACCTTCAGCTGCATGGATCCATCTGAATTCCGTATGCTTGTGCATTCAAACAAGAAATTCAAGCGTTCCAGAGCTATTTTAAGTTTCTTTAATTAGTCACTGATCAGACACTTGGAAAGCACCCAAGAAAAGAAGTGAACCTATTAATGCAACTTGGAAGGAGAATCCAGAATACAAAAGACAGTCCAGAAGCAAGCCGAGTTCCAGACCAGGAGAAAGAAGTACTTATAGCACCATGGCCTGAAAAGACATCAGGGAACACTGTTGTGATACAGCTATACAGACATTGCTTTTCTTGCTGTGCTTCCAACCAGCCAGGGACACGCATTTCTGCCTCAGGAGGTCTCAAGCACAGCCACAGTCCAGCTGGACAAGCACTCTTCTTCAGGTGGAAGACCAATGTCTGCGTCTTCCACTGGTGGGACACAAATATCCACAAAAACCCCCTAGATTTTCTATCAATAGTAAGAAAAGCATTTGGTTTTTTTTAAATCTGAGAGAATAAACACTGGTGAGTACAATAAGGATTTCTGTCTGTGTCTGAATCACTGCACATTTTTTCCTTGTAGTAGTTGCAAGTGTCTACACAAAGGAACAATCATGACATAAGGCCCTGCTGCCACTATGCACTTTTAGTCACCTTGGCTATACACACAAAATCCATCTTTGGCTCCAGTCTACGCACACATCTCAACACATAAACATCTGCATTTCATGCTTGGAGAATGTTGCTAATAACTGCAAGTTATATTTTATAACTAGTTACCATTTGGATTCTACATATTTCAGTGACAGTTTGATGGAAGAAAATATCAAAACCAGACTTCAGCAACACCATGGATTTCTCTGGGGGTTTTTGAGGCTTCTTTATCATTACTTTAACAATACTTAAAATGTGGGCTGTCTACTTTAAACCACACCATTATGGATGGTCTGGACTAATGTTAGCCAGATGATGACAAAAAAAGTAGAAAAATTACATTTTGGCAAGACTCCAAATACTGTGTTAGCGTAACCAGATGCACAGTAAGAAACTCAGGATTCACAAATTTCAACGTAGAAAATGGATACCACTACCACATTACTTATTAATTGTTAAACAGATGCTATTTCAGTTTACTTGTTGCCTACGTTCTTGAAAGCAAGCTTTATCTATGCGACTTCAGCAATACCTGTATCAAGGCCCAAGAGATTTGCTGTTTAAATCCACTCAAATAAAACCTGTTTTCAGGTCATTTTATTTCAAAGTAACAACTGAAACGTGACTTCATATGCTCAAAAGAGACAATTATGTTTGCATCATTAGTTCTTCTTCAGAACCATATATAATTACGTATTTTCTCAAAACACATGGATAGTTTGGTAAAGATAGGAAAGAATGCAGCTAAAGAGCAGAAGAACATGGGATAAGATGTACTACTCTAAGCAACAGCACACTTACACAGACAACAATAAAGGGGACAGTCGGTCCACAAATACAGTGGATTATGTGAAAACCCAAAGTTTGACATTAGGCATATCAAACCAGAAGCCAATGCAACACTTTGTAACTCCAGTTTCTTCTTTTACATTAAAACCTATACATTGGTCAGTCTTGACTGCATTAGCATGCTAATGTCACTTTAATGCTGCTATTTTGTTGTGTGTATTTTGAAGTTCAAGAAATGTAAAGACCGTGTGCCAGTACAACTACAAGATAAGAAAACAAAACCCAAGTACTCACGCTGTGAATAAAGCAGAATCTGAAATTCCAAGAGGGCACAGGTAAAGAGTTGAACCACGTTTTCTACTCCAAGCAATTCAAAAACTTCTTTAACAGGAAAATCAAATAATGGTAGTTCACTGGTGCTTGGCCTCTGGCAAATAATTGGTCCATAAACACCAGAAAATTTTAATGACCTTCCTGCTGGAGGAAGAGGTACCTCATAGAGAATATTGTAGATGTAGCTTTCTAAAGGTAGAGGTGGTGGCTGAGGTGAAGTCACTGCTTGGTGAAGTTGTTCTAGTACTTTTTTACAAGCTTTCATAAAAGACATTGGAGTAATCAGACAAATGCACTTTGAGACATAGAGTGTGTCTCTGCTGATGTCATAGGAGTTAAAACGCTGTAGCTTTGAAACAGAAGTGCCATTGCAGTCTCCAGTGCTGCTGCAGCTATCTTTGTCATTTGTGGGTGGAGTATGAAGAATGTCATACTCAGCATTGTGCATATGATACAGTGTCTGCATTGCACTGCAGATCTGTTTGCTAGTAACTTCCTCAAAAAACGTGAGAGAAAATCCAAATGTCCGTGAGCCATCTTCACGAGTGATAATAAAAGAGTGGAACTGAGGTTCTCTGGAATCTGCTTGTGTCTTGAAAGCAAGCCCTTTAGGCATACACAGCTATAAGGAAAAACAAAAACAACAACAAAAAAAAAAGAGGGGAGGGGAGATAATATCAATTAAAATAGACTTTTTTCTCCCCCTGATGAAAACAGAATTTAGAAACTGCAGACTGACATTCATCGCATTTCACTTTAAATTCCCTTGTTATATCTGTACAATACAACAACATGCATCCAAATGAGAAAAACTAAAACAAATGAAAAGGGATATACAAGGAGTCTCATGAAACTCATAACTGTTTTGCCAAACTTAACAGGAATAAAATAACCCAATTCAAACTCAGATAAAGGAATGCATTTTGGTCACCAAGACCAGCAACCTGGCAGAGGAAAGTACTATATTTTATCTACATTAAGAAACCACACTGCACTCTATTAAACAGAAAAATCATGCATAAAGAAGGCTCATTAATTGCAGACTAAAGGAACAAAAAAGAAAAATCTCTCCTGGGAACTTAAGTTTTAACTTAATTTCCTTTAAAAAATATTCCAATTAAGTGAAAAGGCTGCACAATTTCAAGAAATTCATTATTATTATTTCCAATCTATAACAGACTTCACACTTCTTTTTGTGAAAGAAAACACAGATTAATGCCTTCAGTTGTTAAGGTTGGTCTTTGTCTTTAAATCAGAAGTCATTAAATGATACTGACCATTCCCACTGCATCCTGGTCAAAAGGGTTCCATTCAACATTCTCAGGATAGCGAGCAAGAACTTTGGATTTAAATGTGCGTCTTAACGGAGTCTGTTCAAAGTTTTCCCCTGCAGGTGCAAGACAGACACAGAAGTAAATATTTCATCCTCAATCTCAAACAAGTCCAGAAAGCAGGACACCTGCAGGCAGATGCAAGGATAAGTGAGTTAAGCACACCTTCCTTTCAGACGAGTCAGAAAACACAAGACAGTTAGTTAGCATATAATCAGACTGCAGATATTAGCAAGGATTAGCATTGTAACATTTGTATGTCACTAAGTATCTGTGCTTTTCCTTGAGTGCCTCTATCTTGAGATTGTGGTCACAACAGCAATTCTCTAGGCTGTTTTTCAGATATTTCAGATGCACCTTAAAGCACAGCTAAAACTTCAGCTTTGCTGCAACTTTGTTACTAAAGAAAAGCACAAATAGACAAGATGCAAAGATGATGCAAGTTTAAGATAGGCATAGAAATGGCATCACTTAATTTCTTCCTCAAGACTTAGGAGAAAGGGTACCACCATCTAATACAAGAAGTTAGCTGTGAAGAGTCTAGACGGTTAAAAGATCAAGGACCACATAAATGCCCATGAAGACAGGGTATCAGATGAACAATGAGTTCTGCTTTTTTTCCCCATTCTTTTTCCTTTACCTTCTGTTGCACTTGAAATGAAACAGCCGACACCATCTCGGGTTTTAGAGGCCTGTATATACTGGCATAAAGCTATATAACAAATAAAAACAACACTGCATTATACATTTTATACTGTCAACTGTAATTACGTAGCTAACGCATACCAGTAAAAAACATACAAGTATTGTATACAGAATCAGCATGCATAGTAGATATTCTACTCTCCTAGTCTGCTTTTTACACATATCCAACCTTATACACATTTCTCATTTCAGGTACATATGACGATCAGTAAGTAACAAAAACTTATGAACAACCACAATCAGAACACTGATCCAGCAATAGCAACTAATTGCTTGTTAAACAGAAGTTTTACATGCTGAAGTATAAAACACTCCCAAAGAACAGATGTTGAAACTAATCCTACGAACAAGACCATTCCAAGCCCTTCAGAACTGTATGACATAATTTACATGGCACAGTCCAGCTTTTCACAGATGCTGTCCATACCAGACTGGCTGATACAGCCTTGTTTATGAGTTCTCAAATTTCCCCTAGAGCAAAGACTGTTCGCTCTGATAACACAGAACTTTCTGCAGTGAATCTTCAGAAAGCGTGTAGTTGCTTTAAAAAAAAATTTTAAAAAGCACACAACTGCATATCTTAAAATACGCTTAGATACATTACCAGAATACAATTAGCTAAATGAGCATGCAGCTGTTGACAGCTGCACTAACAATCAGGCACAATCGCATGAAATCATATGCTTTAAATAAATTGAACTATTCCAGCAACACCTGCAAAAGAGAAAACTCACTTCAACTCCTCACTTGCTTTCTTCCATGCAGCAATTACACAGCAATAGAAATCGATTTCCTAATTGGCTGGGTTTGTTCTGTACTTTTACAGGAATATTTAAAGTTCAAGTTCTAAGCCAACTTAGAATCTTTATTTCATACATTTACTTCCAAAAGTAGCTATACACAGAGATGGTTATAACACTACCCACAGACAATATGAACCTAAACAAATTGCACTTAACCAAACTTTCTTTCCATGGAATGCTTAAGAAGGCCTCTGGCAGGTGGGAAGTCACTCTGGATTTCATTTAAAATAAATCTTATATATTACCTCAAACAGGGAACTTGAATCAGGACCTGGGACAGGTCTCACAAAACCCCTAACACCCATCAATCTGTTTTGCTAATCTTTTGGGTTTTAGCACTGCAATTAAAGGAGGCATTGTCTCTCCTCTGTCTCAAAAATATCAAAAGCTCAGCTGATTTTCATTAAAAAACCCACCCCACTCAGCTACATTATTCATTACTTTGTTCAATAAAGTCATTGTTCAGAGAAAGAAAAAAAAAGGTATTTTGGGGAAACCCCAAAACATGTACAGAAAAGGGGTTAGTCAGCAAATACAGAACACAAATTCACTGAAACACAACCATCCTGGGAAAGAACAGTCAACAACAGAACACACAACAGCATCTCCTCAAGAGCTAAACACCAATCTAAAGATTCTAAAAGATAAAGATAAGCATTTAAAAGAAACTTACAATCTCCCAGAAAGAGAAATCAAAGTAGATATAACACCACATCTCAATTTACTGACACAAAAATACACTCACGACAGTCCTCTGTAAAAGAGGTTTTAAAAGTCAGTGTAAAGCCTTAACACACCTATTGTATTCTGTATTTACATGTGTGGAGATGATGTAATGTCAACTTTTAGATAATTGTGGAAAAACCTCAGACATGTACTAGGCTGTTTTGCCCCCAGAGTTTTTTATTCCACATACACAAGGGAGAAAATTTCTAAAGGCCAAATTTTCTCCTGAACTTTGAAACCACATATCACAACCACTAGGTTCACCTATGTGCAAGGTCATGCATATTTTGGAAATAAGAAGAATGTCTGTGACTTGAAGATCTTTTCAATAAGACGATTAATACTGAAGAATATACGATGATCTTCCCTTCTGATAATAACAAAATCCAAACCCAACAATCAAAACTAACACCACTACCAAAAAAACTAACATAACAACCACATAAGAAACCCTACCAAGCACATCATCAAATAGATGCTTTTAAGAAGCCTTGCTCCACCTCCTCCCAAGATATATGTTCTCCAACATACACTTAAATACTTCAGACCTGAAGTCTGTCTATAATTCAATATAAGTACTGAAACTGATTTCTGGAAGCCCATTGAGTCCTTGGACAGAAGCAAAAGGCAACACTTCCATGCCTTTAGCTGTTGTACAGACACTGCTTTTGCCAGAGTGCCTCCATATTACATTTCTTCTCTAGACCCATAGAGCTCTGGTATCATAAATTTTCTGTTGACTTATGCATGTGTGTGACACTCATTTTCTCTCTCAAGACAGGACTCTTCCCTCTGCAGCCACCCCTTTTTGTAAGAGCCTTCATGCTGGTAAGGCAGGAAATCACTGGATCCCCATTGGATGTGTTCCTATGTGATTTAATCTAGGTGATTCTTCTCTAGTAGGGGGGTTGGACTATATGATCTTTCAAAGTCCCTTGCAACTCCTAACATTCTGTGATCCTGTGACCTCTCCATTGGGCAATGCTGGCTTCCAGAGATACTGACAGTGTGGGGAATCTCAAGTGAGTTCATATACAACATCTGGGAATTTCAACCAGGAACAGAAAGGTGACTTGTGCAAGCCCAGGATAACAGCCACCCTATTCTCTTGCCATTACAACTATTGAGAACCTAACCACCTACAAGTCCATTGCCAACACTCCCGCTTCACTTTTCCCTCTAAGCAGCTAATAATTTTCACTGGATAACCATCAGCAGACAGGAAAACATAAGTCCACACACAGTAAATGCTTACGTCCAGAGTCTAAAACCAACTAACCCTAAATTTCTTAATGTCTGATCAGTTAGAAGCCTCAAACGTGAACACCAAGCTCCAGCAGAATACCAAGTGCAGCACGTTTCCAGCAGGCAAAAATAACTTGCGGTTTTATAATCTCTCACATAGTGAAGACATCTGATTAATTCAGTACTATCTGAAACGGTCTTGATAAAAGCACTGAACACAGGAACAGGTTTAACAAATACAGGAGACAAGCCCTTCAGCAAAAATGGGCAAAAGTTTATTCTAGAACTGAGAACAAGACGACGCAGGGGAAGATAAACTGATAAAAATATGATCATCCCACAAGTTTCAGAGTGAGTAGATGTTCCCACACTTAATGACTGTTAAAGTATGGCTATCATCAGATCATGCTTTTCATAAGGTTCCTCTCCTCTAGCAAGAGTGATTGGTAGAATCCCAATTGATCCAAGCTACAAAGGTCTTCAAACATGATTTATCTGTAAATAATTTCTTTCTTTGGGCACGTTCCATGAAAAAGGGACTTTATTTACACACACACACCCAGAACACAGTATTGTCTACTGAAGACTAAGGAGACCTTTCAAACATGTTTGATGATCCTCTCATACACATTACCATTCAGCTATTTGTCACAGCATAGGCACAGCTCTACAAAATTGAAGATGCAAAGCAACCCACAGACTACAGACATGTAACTAACTTGGATTTAAAGCAGAAAAAGTAATCAAATGGCTACTACTACAAGATTATTTGTCAGGCACTGTCATACAACATACAAAATCCATAAACATAAAACATTCCAGCAAAAAGGAAGGGGGGGAGGAAGGAACCACAAGCCAGGAATAATATCAAACCTTCAAAAGAATGATCCCATTGTCTTCTCCAATGTAAATAATATCATAAAAGCATAAAGAAACCTGAGTTCGTAGGCACTGTACAAGCTCACAGTTGAGACACCAGTTCAGAATGAGACTTGTCTCCACGCCCAACAGAAGAATGACAATAAAACAGACAATTTCAGAATATTTGTCATTAGGAAAAATGCTATGAGTGGCATACCACTCAGAATGGATGAAACAATTTAGACTAAAAATAAATAGAGAATTAAGAAGGAGCTGCCAGAGATTAATGTCTTACTAATCCAGTTTAGCCCATGTGATCATGAACAGCTCAATTAGCTCATGTTATCCCCCAAAACCGGAGGGAGCAAAAAGTAAGCCACAGAGGATCTTAAACTGGTGACTGAAGAAAACATGGGACCAAAGTAGAGCTTCAATAGCCTACGTGTGTAACTGGGTAACTCCTATAGCTGCTTCTCATCCCATGGCCCAGCTTGTCCACCTCCTGGCACCTGCCATGCCTTCAGAATTTTCAACACCAGCAACCAGCAACCAGATTAAATCTCATGTAAGAGGCAGGCAGTTCTCCAACCTCTCCCTCCAACATCTCTTCAGTAAACTGAACCTGATGGACTGTACTGCAAGCATAGAGGAAACTACAAACCTGATGACCAAAGAGTTGAAACACATTTAGTTGCAACATGTAGTTAAAACCAGCCCCTTTTCACAGCCACGTTGAAGCTCTCGCCACTCCTCTAATAGCCACCTAATACAACCTGCACCGTATGGAACCATAAGGCTTGATGTACTTCCAGTTCTAACGTTACTTACACCATCTTAAATGATGCTGGCCTAGGTGTCAGCAATTTAGACTTCTGAATTGCAAGCACATTAGAACAACCAATGCATACAACTCAAGCATCCTACATTTGAAGAAACGACTGCACCTTATTTTACTGAGTAACATCTTACCAAGTCACCTAATACTCGATAAAAGTTCTATCACAACATAGATTTGTAGTATAGGCAGGAAACCTCCCTGGCTCTCATTTTCATGCTCCTTCCTACTCTTACCCATATTACTTTTCTTCTGCTGTGAGCGGAAGAAAGCTGTGTCTTGGTCTGATGAGAATTAGGACTTAGGACAACTCCAAGATGCTACATGGATATTCCAACCTGTGGAGGACAGCATAGCTTTGAAGTATCCACAGGAAACTGTATTTAATGGATATCCCTTTCCTAGAGGATTATATGGAAGGGAAAAAAAATACAGAAACTAGAATCAACTAAAACATTCTTCAGTTCACTAACCTGAAAAATGCTATCTGCCAAGCTTTCCTCAGCTTTATGGGGAAATAAATAGGTGAACTCCAAAGGTCTATTTTTAATGCTTTCCTGATTTACCCAGCAAAATATCTGGTTCACTGCTTTCCATATTCCTCTTCAGGAAGAGGAGGGGAAAAATAATAATCTTCACAACACAGCAATAACAATACAGTTTTACATCTTATAGTTTCAATTACTTGTTACCTCCCCCAATATATAAACAAGTTTCAACTGAAATGTGGATTTACTGCAAGCGCAACAGAAGTTCAATTCTCAACAAAATGAAGGAGGAAGACAACCTTTTTAAAGTCCTGGAAATTCAGATTTAAAGCCTACCACCACAGCCACACACACCCCTGGCTCCACTTTCTTCCCTTTTTTGAACACACCATTCGCAAATTTCTGTTTACAACCTGAACTACAGGGGAGTGCAACTAATAGTTACCATCACCATTATTAGGTGCATGTAACCACCCCAAATAGTAACAGGTTTCCTGTCAAACCTTGATATGCGGTCATGAAATAAGCTAGACCTTTACTGAAACCTCTTAACACATACACTGAAAATTCAAGCTATGCCTGCCAATCACATACGCCCTCCCAGGTAGCTCATAGCAGCAGAAACAGCACATATGCAGATGGATTGCTTGCAAATTTCTAATGCAAATTCCCAAGAAAACTTTTACATTATCATAATTATTCTATTTCCCTGATGAGTGTTTTGTTTCTTTATAAGCACACTTCTAACCCTAGATTGTTTTCCTCTTCAATACATCAATCATTCTTTGTAACCCACACCCTACCATGAAGTTCCCCTTCACGTAAAAGATTTTATCTAGTACAGAAGAAGTACCATGTGGCTTCAGTTGTCTGCAATTTGAAAGGGTAAACTTGATAAAAAAAATCCCAGGGCAACTTTGCAAACTAAACTTTTAAAAATTTAATCACAACTTTTCATATATGCTGTCAATTCACCATTTTGTGTTAGTTTTTAGACTGAAACTGCTGTGCTGCAACTCCAAAAAATATGCAAAAATAAGACTTGTACAGGAACTCCTCCTGTCATGCTAGCTAGAAAAAAAAAGTCTTTGAGCAGCTATTTCAGAGTTGGAGTCTAGCTCAGTTTGCTTTCCATGACAATAAAGAGGTCAAAAGAAACCACCCTCGTCACCAGAAAAAGCACCCAATAAAAGGAACTTTAAGTCATGCAGCCCTGATTTGAAAGACTTGTTAATACTGCCTCCTCCATTTGTTCCCTGAGTCCACTGATCTGTTCAAAATCATTATAAACCAAAATCAACCTGAGAGCTCTACTGATTCTAAGTGTTTTGTTGCTTTCACCCTGCCAAGCTGCTTCTTTCATTAGTTCTTGTGATACAGCCTGTTATTCATTTAATTCATTCAGTTGTGGTGTATATTTATTGTATACATGACATCTTCAAATAAAAAATTAGCATGGAATTAAAACATTAACTTTTTATTTTCCACATAAGGACACTCTTACCAACTGTTAGCGTACAGAGGCTCTACATGCAATTCCTGCTGCCACCAAAATTAATGTCTTAATGTAGCAAATATAAAACAGCTTCCACATGAAACAGTCATATCACTGTAATTAAATCAGCAAGAAAAATGAGAGTCTGTACCAGCAACAGAAACTATGAGCCATACACTTAGGGCAGCTTTCCCGCACTACATAGCACACTGGAGAAAGCAAACTTCAGATTGAGAAGACCCCATAGAACCTTATAATCATAGCCTTTACCTCCACATTTTCTATACTACCCTTATACTTCAAAGTACCTTATAATGGTAAGAGTCATCCCAACTTGTGCAGGTTGGGTGCCTGAAACTGAGCTGACCATGACAATCAAGGACTTAAGGTTTCCCAAGTGTGGGTTGATCAGTCAACAGGGGCATGTGAACATAAAAGCTCTAAAATTAATTATCCTAGTCTAAATAAAAACAGTTGGATGGCAAAACAGATAGCAGGTATACTTCTGGAACCTACATTGTGGAAAAGAGGAAAGTATGGAGTAAATGAAAGCATTCTGGTGAGAGGGAAGCACTGCGGGGAAGAGATGGTATCTACACTGAGATATCTGAGGACTTCTTGAGTAGTCAAACTGACAGAGGACTAATAGTCAACCTGCTTATACTGTAAAAGCAAATACACGTTCTTAAGATGCACATAGGCATGGAAAGACCATCAAGTAAAGAACTAAAGGCAAAAGGGTTCTGCTAAAAATAAGACTTGCCGTACTTTCACTTGCAAGTGGAAATGGTCAAATATTCTATATCCATGTCTTAAGAGCACAACTATGCCCTGTACCACACTAGATGTGTAAGAAGACAGCGATCTACTGATTCAATATAGCCCTTAAAAAAAAAAAGTGGGAAAAAAGAAGGAAAACATTATAATCGCCTGTGATAGAGCCTTCATAAGAGCAGTACCATCCTGATTTTTCAGAACCCATATGCTAATATTAAAGTCCTTTCAAAACCTAGCTAGAGAGATATTAATACACTAATAATTAGCCAAAGTTTAAAAACAAAACAGTAAGTTTCTCCAATTCCTCCTTTAACAAATATTAAACCATATATAATCGCGAGGGGGAAAGAGACCTTTATAGTGTAGGAAATAAGCATCTGAAGTCTGTCAGACTAAGGTATGAAATGCTTCAAACAAGAATTACTGGAAAAAAAACCACGATTCAAGAAAAGCTGCAGCTGCCAAATATGTAAGCAAACAGCCACTCCATCAATGGTCAAATGCCTTCAGATTATGGCTTGTTTCCTTCCTTCCGTTTCCTCCTCCTCCTCAGGCAGAACTGCACGTATTTCTCATTAGAGAGGACTCCCTTCCCAGCAAACCTCCTCCTCAGCTATAATAATTAAAAAAATTCTTCCCTTTGAAGCTGAAACACATAAACCCTCTGTACTGCATTTCTAGCCTCCCTTCACCCTGTCAACAGCAACACCTGGCATAGTGCAAGCTGATATGGTGGACAGGCCAGCTCATATGTATCTGGAATTGGGACCTGACCAGTTTTTAAAGTGGATCAGGTTTTCCACACAAGTATTCAGGACTGCTTTCACAGGCTTCTGGCACTGCTGTTAAAGCAGCTGGAGCCAGAGGTTGCATGCACTGTCTCCAGTGACTCAGGGGGTTCAATCACTGCCTCTTACCAGCTGTCATTCCACGGGACTTGTAACAGATCTACAGCCTATGACTTTCATATTGCATCTCAGACTTCCTCTAAAACCTTCTTTATGCAAGTTCCTCTTCCATTTTCCCTGACAAAAGAGCTCAAAGGTAAAGGGAATCCACTGCCTGGCTTTCTGAAGCAAAGGTGCAAACAGGCGTTACGGGGTCACTGCCCTCCACGTGGGTATTTATCTCAAGTAAAACTGAAAGATACATTGGGTGAGATCCCATCCTCCCTCTGTAAACATTAAAGGACTTTCTGTAGAGGAAGTGGAGAGAAAAGGAAGAGCTTGTCATCACTGTAGTATTTTGGGTTTTATTGGAGGGGTTTCTGTTTTGTCTGTTGGTCATCTAGGCAATGTGAACTTGCTTGTACAAGTCCCTTATCCCCAACCCATGAAAACACGTTCTTTTCAGTGTACAACATACTTTTGAATGGACAATAAAATTCTTCCTACTGCAGTCACTCAAAAGATGAGGACAAAGAAACGCATTAACCCTAAACCGTCAACCATAACAGATCCTGTTGTTTTCCTGCTTTCTTTTCCTTTCCAGAATTCAAGAATTATAATGTTTCAAGAATTGTAACTCAAAGAACATCACTGTCAACTGAAATAAAATACATGATTTGTTTCACTGAGTATTTCAAGCAAACTCCACTGGACACAAATAATTTCTTGACCATCCATTGTTTTGATAGCACAAATTCTTCCAAGCCCTCTATGGCAAATGAAAAATTTAGGACTTAATAAGTGTCTATTCATCATTTAAGTTTCAGCATTCATCTCCTTGATAACAAAACATATTGCCACAGACACTCGGGAACAGTTTCAAATGCTACAACAATTAATTTCAAGCACCAAAGAAAAAACAGCTGACGACATCTGCATTCTGTGATTGTAAGGTCAGGAAACCAAAAGCTTTTGTTTTTATTTTTCTGGTACTGTTTCAAAGAAGGCGGGAAGAGGTGGAGCAGGGAAGTGGCAGAAGAAACCATGAAGAATCTGAGTCAGCTTTCTAAAAAACAAACAAGAAAAAAATAAAGTCCTCGGCTTTCAAGTTAAAAGCACCCTAAACCCTTCCTCTTTTTTTTTCCCCTTTTCACTACTTCGCATGTAACACAGGAAAGCAGATGGACACCACCTATTTTAATCAAGACTTCCTGGCAGAAATTTTCAAAGAAATGTTCTTAGAAACAGCACTGCTTTACCAAACTACTTTTCTGCTCTAGCCACATTAAAAAAAAAATAAATAAACCACACACCAAAAAAACCCAAAAAAGACCAAAAAAAAAAAAAAAGACTATGACTTACAGAAAGATATTTAGGTCTGTTTCCAGCTAAACAACAGAAGCAGCACTCAAATTTACAATGGCAGGCATGTTCTCTGCCATGGGGGTTGGTGTGGAGCACGCCATTTCCATTACACAACAGATACGAAATAGGCACAACAGAAGACACTAAGAAAGGAAAAGGGTGGTTTAACTTCCGAATAGTGCACAATTCTTTTACATGTGCTAGAAATACAAACCAGAAGTGCAGACAAGCATATTTTAATTATATTTAATATAGAAATCAGCTGTTCTCCTTATGCCCATTGAAGATTGGCAAACCCAGTGAGCCTTTTTTTGGGGACACCTGAACAAAGAGAAGCACAGACCATGTCAGGCAGTTCTCCTGTACCACTGCTGATGTCTATTTACAGTATCACATCCCATCCACTTAACTGTCCCTACTGCTTGCACTTCCATTACCCTACAACTCCAGCAAGTACCCCACACACGCACACCACACAGGTACTCCCACAGCACGCTTTCTCACCCATGAATAAGCAGCCCAGGACTACTCATGGAACAAATTATCAAAAGAACCCTCAGTTCACCTCATTCAGTGGATACATTGGCCAGATTCCTACATTGTCCAAGTCAAGATTAGGCCCCATTTATAAGGCCTCCCCTGTGAAATGACAGCCATTTGTGAGGGCACACCTCTGTGGAGGGGAGGTTAGCTCAGCTCATGGATCCTGAGCACACTTCCAGGGGGATGTGGACACTGGGACACCTATCCAGTGCACACAGCCTGCGATGACCTTGCAGCACTAAATCTCACTGCGAATAAGTAACTTGTGCCTGCTGGACCACAAATGCCTTAGAGGGAAAGGCTGTATTCTGCAGATCATCCACATGGATTTCAGTCTTGAGACCTTTTTTAATATGGCCCCCAACACAGCTGTGCTTCAGCGCTCCTATGCCAACTTAATCTGTGGCTGCACATCACCAACCTCTTTCCTCACACCCTGGAACCTGCTGCACTGAACCACGTGCAACAGGACTAGCAAGTCCTCATGCAAGAGGAGGCAGCAGGAGCACGGAACTGTAGCAACAACAGGGAGAGGGAGACCACAACAACCTCCCATTTGACTTGGGCTGCATAAAATCTGACAGACGCATTCTCAGAAATGACCGAGATATTGATAAACAAACTCTACCAGCCTTCAGGGAAACTTTGGAAATAGTTATTTCATATTTCAAGCTCCCAGACTGCACACACAAAAAAGCCAGAAAGGGACATGACAGTCTTGTGTTGGTTAGAGCTGGCACTGACCTCATTAAGGTAGGACAGCACTGGGCTTGGGGAGCCAAACCAGGACAAAACAGTTCGTAAGTCAGCTCGCTAAAAGTATCAAGTTAAGGAAGAACAGGTAACATATGCAAACAGTAGAACAACTCATACACAATTATGCTTGCAGAGAACAGAAGCCATGCACAGATCAATACATTGCAGTAATCTCAAGATCTCTGACCACATATTTTTGCAGCAGAATGCAACTGTAAATGCAAGCAGCAGCAACTGAAAAAAAACCCTCAACGCAAAACCCAACACTTTTCCAAACTCACCTTAAGTAATGCTGAAAGAATGTGTTTCTGTAAACCCAACCTCTTTTCCTCACTCAGTTAAACACTGAAATGTTGCTTTTGACTGCCATGTTACCTGTCTGCAGATCACTTGTCTGGGAAATGCAATGCCATCTCTTTCTCAAAACAATTCAGTATCAATATGTAAATGACTCAATACAGAGGTACACATTGTACCTGATTTGTGACCAATCATACAACCAGCAAAAACCAAAAAATTAAGAAAAAGGCAATACTCTACACTTCTACAGGAAAGTTTGAAACTAAAGGTCTCTTGCCCATCAAACCATAGCCAAAGTACCATTCTCCTGTCAAGATTAGCCTTGAAGAGAAGAACTTCAAGTAAATTCTTCATCGTTCATCGGTTTATATTGAAATGCTTGATAATTTCTTTGGGCAATATCATCTCATGACTCCCAGGGTTAACATCCCAGTTCGTTGCAAACTTGACTACAAACCACAAATCTGAATGGGTTGTCAAGAAATTTAGAGAGAAAATTTCTGCACAACATACATCAATAAGTAATTGCTTCTGACATTGTCACTTCATGTGCATTCTTTCTGCTACATGAGCCCTGCAGGTTAGAGGGAATTCAAAGGATAAGTATGAGAAGTCATTACCAAGATCGCTCAAGTAGGACATAGCTAACTCAAAAGGCAGATAAAAGCAGCAGGAGTGTTTTGTAACTACAGGATCAATCCTCTGAAAATTTAGGAGGAAAAAGTGGCTTATTATTTGCAAATCGCAGTATTTAACATACAATCCATTTTAGATGTTTCCTTTGTATAGTTCCTCTCTTGCAAAAGAAACAGTAAAGAAAACAAACCACCACAAAAAAAAAAAATCCCAAAGGAACAAGCCAAATCACCCCATCTTTGTATGCCTTGTTTAATAAGGTGAAATTCCTACAGCTTTTTTTAAAGACTTCAGAAGTCAGACCTGCAAACTTCAATTCTATAGACACTGTTTAGCATCTATGGTCTAGTCTCAGATCAAGAACCTGCAACCTTTTCCCTCCACCACACCTTACCTAAGACCCTTCCAAATAAGCCAAATTTGTAACTGAATGCTGAAGAGTGGAAAGAACAAAGAGTTTTGAGGGGACGATTCTGTAAAGCACACAGCTGTTTAACCTAAAATACAAATATGACAACCACAAGACTGGCATTACAGAAACATCACCTAATAAACTGTGGCTTAAAATGTAGTTCAGCGAAGTACAGCTGCTTCCCCGTTACATCAGCTCCCCCGTTCTTTATTCTACATATCAGCTACCCTAGCACGTCTGCCTCAGTTCCCAAAGAGACAAAAGATCTGTTTGGCACTCAAACATGGCAAACAGCTCCAGCTTCTTGGGAAAAGATAGAGGGGGCAGGGAAGAGTGGAATAAACTATTCTCCAGATGAAAACGTTTCACATGTGCCAGTGTAAGTCCAGCCAAAAGTTGTTGCTATCTAGTGCCCATCCACAGTGACCTATGGGAAAAGAGTGTGTGGTCTCAGCCTTGGTGCTACTGGGGAGAGCCTCAACAGCATGAGCACCTTGGTTAGAAATCACAGAGCAGCAAAGAAACTGAAAACCCTCCCCTGCAGTCTCAGAATGATCCCCCAAGGGAAGAGGCACACCATTAGGGAATTGTGGGAAGCTTGCACAGACATCATACATACTATGGAAAAAGAGTAAGAAGGTGGCGAGGAAAACTTCACGCTAATACTTCCCCACCAAAAAACTAAAAAA
>VXBZ01012526.1:338491-377624 GCA_013399135.1 Heliornis fulica | reverse complement strand
AAAAAAAAAAAATCACAGAACATGACAGATTTGGCAAAATTAAGCAATGGCTCCCACCAAGTGTTAGTCCTACTACCATAGCAAACAGAGATAAATTTACTCACACATTATTTACCCAAGGAATAAACAGTATTGCAGAAGAGGTTTGCAGCAATTTCACAGCTGGATCCAACCCCAAATGCTATGTCTCAGTTCCAAGTTTAAAATGCCCAAAGAGGAAAATACAGCCAGAAAAGGATACCTGGTAATTTAAATTAAGCTTGCTCTCCACTCTCCACTTTCCCTTTGGCTACCCCTTACACATACCTTTGAGGCAAAGTAAAAGTCTGTAACTATTTAAGTCTGTTCAACTTGGAAACTGATACAGGAGCTAGTAAGAGCACTGCTACATGGATAACCTCAAAGGAAACCACTACCCCAGTTTTTAAATAATAAGCAGTTTATTGGTTCATATATGTGATATAATCACTTTATCACAACCACATTTTTAGAAGTTTTTGATAAAGAAAGATGTTAAAATAAACCCTACCAATAGGAAACATATGGGAATAGGCTGTTCTTTCAAATTCAAAGTCAACAAAAACCAAAAATAGCAACACTTCAATTACAGACAGAGGGATGAGGCGAGACAACATTTCTGCTTCACTGGGGAGGAGAAACACTTCCTCTAATATCAGATTGGCAGATTGATTTTGAGTGGAGGTAGGTGAATACTATACACCCTGTATCACCTTCCTTTCAAAATTCGGAGCCTGGCACTAATAAAGCAGTTAATGCATCCACATACAGATACATACTTAACATCAATCCTGTCATGCTACACAATCTACACACACACACACACACACAGACCTTGCCTTAATACCAGTAAATACAAAAAAAGAGACAAGACACTAAGTGGTGTCACTGTATCACAAATAGTGAAAGGAGAACTAATATACACTCCTGAAAGACACATGAAGGGTGTCTACAGAAAGGATGTTTCCTGAACACAGGGCCTTCACCTAACACTCATTTTCACTTTTAAGGATGAAGCTCATGATCAGACGGACAACTGAAAGCACTGTGATAATATGGGCCTTGGCAAAAGGAACACAGTCCATCTACTGAATAAATTAATTTTGGGACCAAACCTTAAAAGGCAGAAAGAAACGCAGGTGTCAGACTAGTCTCTGGCCTTAGCCTTCCAGAATAAGATTTTTTAAAAAAATAATCCTATTATTACATCATCCATCTCTTCTTCACAGATTATAAGCATCCACACTTTTTTTTTACTATTTCTCCTTTGTAACACTTATTTCTGAAATAACTATTATCATCTTCATGATACGACATTCAAGGCCATATATTCACGTGCCATATATGGCCTTGAATGGCCATTATGGCACGTGAAATGCATGCAGAAAATATTAGATTAGAATATGATGTCCAGGTATTTGGGTCCAACTTCTGCATTTTGCAATAGCAGCTCCTAGACTACAATTACACATTAAGTGTAATACAATAAGTCGAGCCTTTGTTTTGCCATGCCATAATAAACAAACTCAAGTGTTTGTTGAAAACTAACGCAGCACAGAGAAAGAAAAGTAAACAAAGTCTTAAGTGAAAGAGAGCACAACACAGATCAGAAACACCAGGCGTTCCATCCATATAGCACAAGTATTTCCACCATCACTCAGATTACTTCTGACTAAGTGAATGCAGAAGGGACTCCAGCTGAAAGATGAGACACTGCTTCATTCTCATTATCTTTCCAAGAAACAGTCATGCAACCTAAATTAAGAAATCTTATCATCATGCTGAAGCATTACAATCAGTTATATTACACATAGAAAATTTTTGGTAGTTGATGTATTTCATTATTTCCTGGTGGACACCAAGCTGCAAATGCAGCAAATGGCATGTTGGGACGTGCCAGTCGAAGTACTGCCAGAAGGTCCGAGGGAGGTGATCTCTGCCCTCTACTCTGCCTTGACAAGGACACTGGAGTGCTGTGCCCAGCTCTGTGCTCCTTAGTACAAGACAGACATGGACATAGCAGAAAGACTCCGGAAATGGGCCATGACGATGATTAAGGGTCTGTAGCATCTCTCATGTGAGGAAAGGCTGAGAGAGTTGGGACTGTTTAGCCTGCAGGAGAAAGCTCAGCAAGGAATCTTATCAATGTATATATACCTTGATACCTGAAGAGAGGGTGCAAAGAGCATGGAGTCAGGCTCTTTTCAGTGGTGCCCAATGACAGGACCAGAGGAAATCAGCACCAACTGAAGCTTAGGAGCTTCCAGCTGAACATCAGGAAACACTTTTTCACTGAGTGACTGAGCACTGACTCAGGTTGTCCAGAGAGGTTGTGGAATCTCCATACTTGCAGATACTTAAAAAAAAAAAGTATCTGGATGCAGTCCTAGACAACTGGCCCTAGGAGGTCCTGTGTCAGCAGTGGGATGATCGATGATCTGGACCAAATGACCTCAAGAGGTCACTTTTGACCTCATATATTTCTTTCATAGAGGAAATCACAGAATAGATCTGTAACAGACCTTTGCAGCATAGTTAAAGAGACTTATATCATCACTACACATTACCACCACCCAGAAATTTGGAAAAGGTACCTCAGCTCCTCTCTTGTCCAGCTCAGCAACTGAGTTTTTCGTTGGTTCTTATTTTTTGGTTTTTTGCTTGCTTTGTTTTACTGCCACCTAGCAATTTGGTTTTAATCTGCTTAACGGGTCACCCAGTGGGGACGCAATTATCAAAAGAAAAAAGAATGCCCAGATAACCACATAACATGAATTTGAGGATATAAATTCCCTAGCAATAGAGAATATGCCATCTTTAACCTATGCTAACAACAAAGCCCTAAATGCAGTATTTCTTGCTATATTAAAGGAAAACACACATCTATAAACACTGTGCATTTCCCATCAATCAGCCAACTTGTTCATGAAAAAGTGTTACAGCTGTGCTATTTAGTAAGCTTCCAAGATACAAAGGAAAAACGCTATCAGAGGTGTCTCTTGAAGCAAAGTAACTAGACTGAGCATCAATTCATGATCTGATGCTTCATTTTTAAGTCTGTGGAAAACACTGCTACAATCAATATTATGGCTGAATACCTGAAATAGCGATTTCATTAGCTTGGTGAGAACAAAGTCTGCCGGCAGCATCCCCAGTGGCCCTAGCAGCGACCGCCAGTTGTCTGCAGCGGTGGGGAGGCGATGACATCATGCCAGGCTGAGCTTCGGCAGCCCTGATGCGGGAAAGCCCTGGAGAGACTGCTATGCCCGGTTTCACCATGCTGGGGAAGCATCCTGCTCCCCACCCCTGCACCCACCAGCTGAAGCGCCAGCTCCTCTCTTCCAACAATGGACACTTATGAAGCAAATTGTTTCAACAGTACCAGGATTCAGAATTTATTTTTCTCAGAAATAAGGAGGAAGAGAAAAAAAAAAAAAAAACCCACACAAAAACACAGCACCCCCAAACAGAGCACAATATCCCTTTCATTCAAATAAGAAAGCCTTCCAGGAAGTACAAAGTGTTTCAAAGCTTTATCCAAAACCCACTGAAATCAACAGAGGCCCTTTCCATTTATATCAGTGGACACTGAAAAAGGCTATAACCTAATATACAATTTAAAGGCATTATCAGTCACCCTATCATGCATTATTAATAACACAAACTCATGAAAATGCACCGGAATTCCAGCTAGCTCATACGCTGTGATGTTATCGTATATTTGTCTCCTCCTCCTTGCTTTCTCCACCCACCCCTTTTTTAAACTCTGCTCAAATCATGCAAAAATCAGTATTCCCCATAAATATGAAAGCCTATTCCTTCCCCTCAAAACCCACACCTTGTCACACACAACACCATTACAGCATCATAGTGGAGTAGCAGAATTCAAGAAATACTGCACACTACAGTGTTATAGACGTGATCCTTGACAGGGACAGCAATTACAGCAAGAACATCGTGCTTCAGCTTTTAGACCTGTACATTCTGACAGAATAGTTATAATGTAGCACTGATATCTTCCAGTTTGCTATTAGATAGCTACCTTAAAGTAATACACTGCTGGTTTTAAATTTAATTATGTGAGGAGAGTTATTCACATTCCTAACAAAATCAGGGAGTATAACTGAGTGTGCCTTGCACTAGATTACACAAATAGATATATAGTAAATGAATAGCAAAACTGACATCAGAAACCATTCTCCATCTAGAAACTGTGATTTAATCAAGAAAAATCCATGGAAGCTGTGATATTCCTCAGTGAAGTTGTACAGCATTTTGTTCTCTTGGATTTCCTAAATTAAACTGATACTGTAATTGAAAGTACCATTATAGAGAATATTTATGCTGCAGTCACTCTTCAAGTCTCAAAACATAAAGTGCAGTTATTTTAACGTCACACCACTAAACACTAACTCTGTTAGGATAAGGTACTTCTCAACACAAGAAATAAGATTTTTTTAATGGCTCCAAAGAAATATTAAAGTCTCCATCACAGCCAAAGTTTAGGAGAGTTCAATGTAAGAATTCAGTTCTAGCACCACAAATTTCATGCTACAAGTGTTTATTTATGGACATGTAAAGCCGCTAAGGAACAATCTAATTAACAGAAGACAGCAGAGTGAACTTAAAGCTAAAACAAAGAACAGATTTTAATCTCGAAAATACAGGTTTTGACATTGTGTTGTGGGACAGATCGTTTCGGTTGAGGTGGGTATCTATGAGTGTGAACATTCTCATCTGAGATTACTTCAGATTACTTCCTAATTCAACACCTTTCCACGTACTGCTGCAAGGGAATTCTTACCCTACTCTGCAACAAAACTTAATACAGAACAAGCAAAAGTCCCCACTTTCTCTCCAAAATCGGGTTCGGTAAGGCTACCCGCACGTTTCGAACGCACAGAAGCCTGACTGTAAGTTGATAAATACAACCACGCTCAAAAAACCGGCCCGGGAGATGGCCGCTAAGGCAGCGGTGACCTAAAATAATACCACCACCACGCAACCTTCCCTGGGAAAGGGCCGCTGAAAGGCGGCAGCGCGCTGGGGCTTTCAGAAGTTAGGTACTTCTACAAAGCCTCACTCCTGCACAGCCGGGCATTTCGGCACGTCGAGCAGCCCGGGCAGCTACACAGACCCCAAGGCGCCGGTGCCGTGAGGCACAAGCGCCGCTATCCGGGGCGGGGGGCGCCGGCGGCTCCCTCCGGCTCCCCGCGCAGTGCCCCGGAGCCGCCCGAGACGGCGCCCGGGGATCCGTGGAGCGGGGAGGCGGCGAGGCCTCCGGGGCTGCCGTCCCGCCTCCACCTCCGCAGCTCACCGCTGACGGCCGCCGCTGGCCCCCGTTCCCGCGGCCACTCACCGGAGAGCTCGTCCGGCTCCAGCCCAGTCTCTGTGTCCAACCCGCAGACCACGAAGTAGTCGGCGAAGCGNGCCGCCGCTGCCGCCGCTCATGCTGTAGCCCGAGGAGTGCACGAGGCTCAGGGGGTGCGGGGCCGGGTGGCGGCGGGCGGCAAGATTGCGCCAGCTGCGCCAGCTGCGGCGGCCGCCTCCATGATGGAGCGGAGCGGGCAGCGCCGCACGGCATTATGGGTACAGCCCCCAGCTGTTCCTGCGGGGAGGCGGGGGGNGGGGGCGCGCTGGCTGAGGGAGTGATTTTTCGCGCGCTGGTTGTTAAGCCGGTTCGGCTCGGTGTGCCTCACCGCACTGAGAGGACGGGGAAGCGGTCAGGGTGCCCCTGGCAGCAGCTCTGCTCTCTGGGTTGTTGGCTGAGCCCTCCTCAGCCAGGGCGAGGTTTTGCCCTTTCTGCAGATAGAGGGGCCAAGGAGGCTCTGCCAGGGGCTGCTGCACTCCCTGAAGGTTTGCTGCACAGCTTTGTGGAGCAGCCATACCCTGAAATTGGACCGGGTCATGGGGGAGAAAGTGTGGACACAGGGGAAGTGCTTTTGGGTTTGGGGTCGGGTGGGGAGGGGCAGTGTGTCAGTGAGGTTTTTCTATTGGAATTAGTATTACAGCCATGACTTAACAGTTGGGCTTACACATCTGAGTAAAATTCCCCTCCCCATAGCTCCGCATGGAAACGAAAACAACCCCCGAGGAAGAGGGGAAGAGCAACAAGAATTACTCAAACCAAGTTACTGAGGGACTAGTAGCAACTTCTGTCCACCAACCTAAAAACATCTTTTCAATGATCATAGAGGGAGCCGGGATAACCTTGGTAGACTAAAGTTAGGTCTATAAGCAGTTCCCAGCAGTTCCCCTTCCTTTCCACTCCTCACTCAACTTCTCTATTTGTGACTTTCACATCAGAATTCTTCCCCATCTTGTAGGTTTTATAATGACAGAAATTAAAACTTTAAAGTCTTTTAAATCCGTTATCTAGGACTAGATAATCTAGAATTAAATCTGGCCAGGGACATTAAGGGCAAAATGAAAAGCTGCCCTATATACATTAGTGACAAAAGGACAACCAGGCAAAACAAGGGTCCTCTGTGGGAGGAAACAGGATACCTAGTTACCTGTCATGTGGAGAAGGCTGAGGGACTCAGTAACTGTTTTGTCTGTCTTCACCAGCAGGTGCCTTAGCCACACCAAAGTCTCAGAAAGCAAAGGCAGGAACTGAGAGAATGAAGAACCACCTGCTGTAACAAAAGATTGGGTTTGAGACTACCTAAGGAACTGAAGATGCACAGGTCCATGAGACCTGATGAGATACATCTGCAGGTCCCAAGGGAACTGGCAGATGAAGTTGCCAAGCCACTACCGATCACATTTGGGAAGTTGTGGCAATCTGGTGCAGTTCCCACTGACTGGAAAAGGGGAAACACAACCCCCAATTTAAAAAAAAAGGGAAAAAAAGGAAGCCCCAGGGAGTGACAGGCCAATCAGTCTTAGCTCTCCGCCTGGCAAGATCATGGAGCACATGCTTCTGGAAGCTATGCTAAGGAACATGGAAAATAAAGAAGTAATTGGTGACAGCCAACATGGCTTCACTAAGGGCACACTGTGTCTGACAAATTTAGTAACATTCTACAATTCTTACAGCCCGGTCTCACTTAAATCTAGGCATCTGGTTGATGTAGCTAGCTTTATTCTGTCACTCTTCTGAGCAATGTTCCTATCACAGGAAGCACACAAAATATGGCAATTTTATCAGTAAATATTACAAATTGCTTAGGTGTTCTTAGGTAACACAATCACACTCTAAACTACATTACAAATTCTTGAAAGTATTCTTTAGGACATTGACAGTCCATGGAATTGTGAAATCTGTGGAAACTATGAGAGTTTCGACAGAGAATCATAAAGATTATTATTTAAGATTCATTGTGCTAAGATTACCTGCGTCTATTGAGCTGCTGTTTTCAGTGGTGAAGACTGGGGTTTTCAAACTCAAGCCTTAAATCTAAGAGAACGAAGTACTTTTAAAATAGTGAAGACAGAACTTAATGTGAATATCTTAATTATTCCTCACACTAGTCAATTTAGACTTATTTTGCCAACAATCACAATTACTATTGGAATATTTTATTAAATAAGTAGTAAGAAAACCAAACAGCAAATTTTAGTTGCATTTCAACATTGCTCAGAGAATTGAAAAGAAAGTCTAAAATAGGGTACCTGACTTATTTCCACACAGCTCTTTCCCAAGATGCGGTAAGCTCAAAAAGATGTCAGAGCTCAAAGCATGACCAGATCAAGCACTACAGTTGTCAAGGTGCTGATCACATTACAGTATCATTTAACTACTGCAACTATGAGATCTACCCTGTCTGTATTCTTTATTAAAAATAAATAAATTAGTGCACAACTTAATATTTTCTTTCTTTGCCATAGTTGATTCTGCAGTCAAAGGGAATCTCACAATGATGCAAAGTTCAAATTTGTTCTGCTGGGGGGGGGTGCTCCCCCTACTTTGTAATCTTGCAAAAGAAGATTGTCTCACATTATGAGAGTTCATAATATGTGCAAAGGGTAGTTAAGACTTCCCCTTTCTGGCACCAGCTGTGCAGTGGGTTCTATAGACCAGACAGGCCAGGATTTGTTCACTGTGCTGAAACTCATGTTTCATGGAAATATTTGACTAGAAAGTCTATGTTTCTTTGTGCTTTAACTTCCACAATTCCCAATTACTACTCCACTTTTATTGCAATAATGAAAGGGAAAAAAGCGACTAAAAAATGCATTTCTTCCTGTTTTGTTCCTTTCTGTTTCTAACGACAAACACTACAGTTTTGAATGTCACTGCTCTAGCTACAGCTCTCAAAAGGCATCTACCTCCAGCTCATCCTTACAATTCTGAAAATGAACCTGCAGTAGCTGCTGGGCCTTTCAGTCCTTGATTAGCTTCATGGCCAAGGCCATGCTGGTGGCTGTTCAGCTTGATCCAGGGTAGATGCCATGGTATGAGGCAGCAGCACACAGTTCTAACACAAAGCAGAGCAACCCACACTGCGTTTTAGTGACTGTCATAAAACTAGGTTATCACAGAAACTATGCATGCTAAATCATCTCAGGAACAACACGTGGAAATCTTCCAAGTTGCCTGACACAAAAAAATCCCCCCAAAACCCCCACGTTTTGACTTTGCACAATAGCTCACTAACGTTTTAAAGCAATACTTGTAATTTTAAATTTTTTTCTTCTTTATTATTAACCTTTCAGCAAGCTTTCAAGCTTTTCTATACACAGTAAAAAAAGGATTCCATAAGCTGGCCATAACAGTACCTCCAGGGAAGGTGAATGAAGCTTTAAATATAAATATTTAGCACACGAACCTTCCTTCAGGAATTCATGCAAAAAAAAAAAACCCTGAAAATTATGCAAATATTTTTATTTAAGGAGATAAAACAAATTATAACAAATGGCCTTCCAGCACAAAGTATGAAAAATTTGGAAAATTACTGCTGTAGATAAGGAATTAATTTCAGATGGAGTTTATCTACGTGTTCTGAAATAAAGGTAGAAACAGAATTACCACCTACAGATGGCGCAAGCTCGGTTTAATTTTGAATCAGCCATTAAAAATACCATTTAAGAACCATTTATTTAACCTTTTAAAGAGGTTAAAAAAATAAGCTTAGTGGGAAGTTCAGCATGCTTCACCATACTCAAAAAAACAATGTTTCATGTTTTATAGAATAGCTTTATTATCAAACGGCGGGACACTTAGTAATGATGTCATGCAGGTATCACAAAAAAAATCCCGAGATAAACAGGTTACCTAACAGCTCAAAATTCCTTGCAATTAAAAAACAAAGCTACTCATTCCTGATTTCCCAGGGTGCTTCATGGTAGACACTGTTTTCCTGTCAAAATGTTATGGCTATCTCTTGGATCACTTGCTGGATTCACAGAAGGAAAGAGTAGAACAGTACAGCATTCCACAGCGCAATGTGCTTTTGCATTTTTCACAAGGCTCAGAACCCTCAGAAGTAGTCCTCATAGGGTACAAACCACCCAAGGCCACTGCCAGCTAAAGATAAACACAGAAGGGACAGGTTAAAAAAAAAAGCAAACCACTAAGGATTTGCAAGGGGAAAGAACCATATTTTCAACCTTTTTAAGGTCTTAAGGCTTTTAGCCACCGTGATGGGAACCCACTCTATGGCTGAAACAGAGCAGGTCCTGCAGTGACATAGTTCAGCCCCATCTACACAGTGAAATGTAATGCAGTGAGAATGCCAAGTAATTCACATGGAACTGAAATACAGTTCAGTTCCTTCTTTAGTGTCAAGGTTCCAACAAAACATTGTCTTTATGCAGCGTAGAAGGGACTTCCCAGCAGCATTGTCATTAATCAGAGACTGAGGCAAATTCTGAGAAAAGCCACTGGACAAGTAGTAGGTAATTTATTCTGAGTTCATCTGCATGAAAAATTAACTATGCAGAAAAGTCGGCTGTAAATCTACAGCAACTTCACACTCAATAGCCCAGAGGACACTTGCTCAGAGTGCTAAATTCACACTTAAGTTTACTATGGCATAAATCCCCTGGGTAGATGACCTCTGATATTAGAACTGCAGCAATAAAAATAACCACTGTTCAGTTTTAAAAGCCAATAAAGTATACTTTTAGAGTAAATTCTAAATTACAAAACAATTGAAGCTAAATGCTCTTGCAATAAACCTACAAACAGAAGTGATATGAATTCTTTTATATACCTATGTAAAAATACAATTTACTGTGCAGCCCAGATTTAAATAAAAGACAAATAGTGTATCAATAATATTTACTATATATTTACATGTAATACTGTGATGAAATGAAGGAGTCAATTAACATTATGTTACAGAAAGAACAGAACCCTTTGAAGGTACCAGTACCTTTCACTTTATCACATTTATGAACTGTTCTCTTACATATCAAATGATCTGGAGTTAAATTGAGGGTACCCTTGAGTGTGTCAGCTCCCACTTCAGCAAGATACTAGAGGGGCACCAACTTAAAGGACAGAAGCAGCACTGGTTTCAGTAGGATAAGACTCCAATGTGCACCCCAGTTCCTTGCTGATGAGGGCCTCATTTTACAGGATTCCACTGACAACACAACAAACAACAACAGTTATAAGCATATGAGGGAAGGTATCACATACCTTACTGAGGGAACAGATATACACCTACACAAAGGTGTAAGAGAGCTGGTTGCCCACTACCAGTTCCCGATTCACCAGACAATGGACTCATTTTATATACACCAACACATGAGCCTTCCATTACAGGATGCTTTGAACATTATTTGGAATCAGCTCTGTAATAATAACTGCACCAGTCTGTAATTGACATGTCTAGCTAAGTGAACTACAATTGAGAAATTCAGCCACTTTTTGCTTTTGAAAGAATCACTTGAGAAATGGTAATATTATACTGCTTAAAGTTATGCATTTTTAAAATCACTTGAAAACTTAAGTTTTACATAATCATATGAACACCTAAATTGGCACGATAAATCTATGCAAGTGAAATATTGACAAAATAATCAACATTAAAAAAATTAAAGTTAGAACTTCAAAATCATCAGTTAGCCACATGAAAGATTCTAACCTGCTCTCATTCTTCCTATCTCCTCTCCCAGAATAAAACTTCGCAGAGGACAAGACTTTGTTAATCCAGTTAATAAAGCAGATGTAGGTTCAAGTATTTAAATCCACACAGCACTAATAAATAGAAGTAAACAATCAGGATGAGGATATCAATGTAGTTAACGTAATGCAAAAAACACTTGAGTGAGCACCAATATTATATTATGGTATTATTTTGCAACTTCAAAAGGGAAAAAAATTGTTAACTCAGACCAGGTCACATGCAGTCACAAAACTGGACTGAATAATTTAGGTTTTGTTGTTTGTTTTTGGTTTTTTTCTACAAGTTTATGTCTATCTGCAGAGCAGAAAACATCTGTAATCAGAGCAAAAATGTTACAACGTGAGGGCCCACACATCCCCTCCCAAAGTAAAACACTGGTGGTTTGCCTTTAAAACTATGTGCAGTACATTTCTGAACACAGTTCCTTCTATTTTAGGCCATGTGTTCATTTAAAGACATTCTTCTCAATTACAAGCCTCCCCTTTAATTGCTGAAGATCCAATAGAAAAGCAAACATATAAATATCAGAAGTGCTGATCCTGAGATGAAGTATGGGAAATTCTGGTCCAGTTTGTTGCTTATTCAAACTTCTGTTTCAGTTTCTTCTGGAAGACAGCTGGTAGGATGGAGAGGATGGCTAGAATCATGAGAACAAATACAGAGTTCCAGGAAACAGCTTCCCCTGCTGTTGTAAGTTGGTACAGCGTTGTTCCTGCTTTAATGGCTACAAAAGATGGCGGTGCCACACCTGGAACAGGGAATTAAGAGGGTGGGAGGAGGCAAGACAAAAAAACATCTTGTTAGGATGAAAAAAAAATAGGAAAGGTCATCATTAGTCAACCAACTTTTAACACCAAAAATTTTGCTTTTTTTCCTTGCACTTTTTCAAAGACAGAACACTTATCAGAAGAGGTTTTATGCCATTTTCTAGTATTTTAACATCAACTCAAACATAGAAGACTAAGAAAATAATCTCTGCTCTTTAGACTCCATAGATTTCAAGTTATGCATCTACAAACTCGTTTTAAAGTTCATAAAGGAAAACCATGGATTTTTTCCTAGCCAGATTAAACAGTAATTTTTCAAAAATATGCCAACTACAAAAGTAAATTATTTAGCCCTACATTAAATTATTAATTCACTCCTAGAAAGATATATTGTGATGAACAAAATGGAGCAGAAAGGGGAGAAACAATCCTTCAAATTAAAGTGACATATAGCCTCACACAATTATGCTGAGCTCAAAATACGAGCTTAGAGAAGTTCACAGAAGCATTCTAGTCAAGTACTGGAACAAGAAGTTACTAATAAAGCATTCATATGATGTAACTAATTAAGCCTGGGCTCGTCACCTCTCACCCAGTACAATGGAATAGTCCTGACTGCAGACATATTTGGAAGCTGTAAGCTTCCCCCACCGAAAAGCACAAACCCAACGTTCCCGTGCAATCTTCCAGACGCCCAGCAGGTGGTGGGCTCTGCTGAGCAACGCGTACGGTGAGGAGCACGCAATACCCCTCCTTCGGCCACCCCCAAGCCGCAGTTCACTAGCCAGAGTCCTTACCCAGAAAAGTGCCGATGAAAAATACTTTCAATGGCACATTAATTACAGGAGATGTTATATTGATAAACCAATTGGGAAGGAACGGTGTTATCCTCAAAAATATTATGTAGTTAATGAGATGCTCTCTATGCCGTTCAACCTGCCAAAACAACAACCAAGAAAAATCAGTAAAGTATCCCCCACCTTGAAAACACACAAAGATTTTACCACTATAACTTTGTTAGGGGGTTTATGTGTAACTTCTACAGAAGTTTACTAATTAGAAACGTAAAAATCAGGTAAGTATGTGACTCAAGGAAGAGTCATCAGTGAATCACATCTAGCTGAAGTTAGTCTGGAAATACCAGTCCATGGTAGACCATAGTCAGGATGTGTCTGAATCAGCCAACTTCAACAGCAAACACTTATTTCATTGCAGCAACAGATCTCTCCTGCTTAGCTGCAGCCCAATCATATTCCTAAAGCTCTCACAGGAACCAACAATGAAGTTGGTGCTTCTACCCATTCTGTCCTAACTCATGATCAAACTTGAAACACAGCTCTATTCCTCACTTGGAAACTTACCCAGGTCACAAGTCTGAAGTTTATCAGCTGTCTGCTGCCAGCACAGTTGCAAAACCCAACAACCAGTGTTAGAGTGCCTAGTATTAACAGTTACCCAAAGTGACCACAATAGCTGCAAGTTTATTTACAGTCTTAACTATATTCTGAAGTCTAGCCCAGCTCCTTATTACATGAGTCTACAACAAAGCCTCTTCTCCTTCCAGCCTGGCACATCAGCCCCTTCAAACAAGGGCTGTAACCTCAAATCAAGCTTTAAGGACAGAAAAACATCTGTCACTTGTGGCCCATCCTGGTAGATCTTCACTGCCAAACATGGCCAAACAGTTGACATCAAACGTGGTCCAATTCCATCAGAAATCTCAAATAGCAACCCAACTCAGTTGCAACCACCTTTCTTTTTTTCCCTCAACTTCAGTCTTAACCACAACACTTCAGTCAGTAGCCCTGCTGCTGTTTAGAAATACCACTGGGGTGGGAGTAACCTTAGCAAAGGACAAATATTTAAACATTGATTAATCCTGCATGTAAAATGCTCTAGCCCTCAAAATACAAGCATGAAATACTCCAAATAACCTGGAAACAGTGAGACATAAACTGCACGTGTAAATACATAATTCTGAATCATGTATTCAGTTCCACCATGGAAATAGTAAACATTTGCCACTCAGAAAATACCCTCAAGATTATACTGCAATACTTACTGACTTTTATGGATTTATTTGGGTTGAGTCAAAAATACTAATTTATTATATAAAATCAATTATGCAGGACAACTCCACATCTTACCTAGTAACAGGGAACAAGTTTAAAATATTTATGTGACTCACTACGGTACTCTGCTCAAAGTGCTTAAGTTGTGCTTCATACTTGCAATAATAGGTCTGTTTGAACATGTTTCAAAGTATGAAAGAAAGCAAGACATGAAGTCACATATTAAACACACTATTACTTGGTATTGCAAAATCTTTAACTTCATCTGACTTATAACTCGCTGAAACCATTATTACCAGAAACTGTGAGAGTTTCTAAATGCTCTAACCACAATAATATCTTCCAATTAAGGTTTTGCCATCAGGCACACACAGCTACACATTTTACTCACCTATAAAATACGCAAACCCAGCTTTCATTAGTTCTGATGCTTAGAGAGCTATTACTTCAAAATGAAACTGTAGAGGTTCCCTAGTGACATTAGCTAAACGGGGTAACTGCAGTTGCAAATTCTTCATAGGTAAAAACAGCTAAACAGCTTTCTTACAGGAAATAGTATAAAATCGGGAATATGCCCCACTGTTCAGAAACAACCAGAGAAAGTAACTACACAGTGTGAGAAGTGAGAATAATTTCTTTGAAACTAGATATATGAGTTCAGAACCCTCTTAGTCTCCTCTTCTATTCCAATATAGGTTTTCTATCAAATTCCAGCATATCTAGAAACTTTACCTGTTCTGACCATTTCACTGCTTTTTCTGTTAAATATCTGTATACAACAGGACGTCCCACTAGGTATGAAAGCATGTAGCAGAATGAAGCTCCAAGTCCTGAGCACTGTGAAGGGAAATAAAAGAAACACAACAAAAAATAAAACACAATGAGCAGAAGATAATTAATCTTAGCCTCTTATCACTATTAAGTACACTGGTTAGATAGAGCCTGCTCCTGTGTAGCCCTCCACTGAGGATGAAGGGCTCTCCTTCAGCTGTATATACACACTCCCCAGGAACGTTGTTGACTCAAGACTTCTTTTACTGCCGAGGCATTCAGAACAAGGTTGATATTCCTGATTACTTATCCATTAATACCAAGTGCTTCTGCAGTTTTAAGATTCTGAACACTGAAAGCTTTGTAAATACGGGGCACAATGGCATTGAAGAGATTCAGACATGAAAATTCATTAACTTGCTCCTCCACACCAACTCAATTATCTCATTATGTCTGCACCTTTGATAAAAACCATTTTTTTAAGCTTGCCAATAACAGACATTTAAGATCTTAAATTAAGTTTCTTGGGTATTCAAGCCATTTTGAAACAAGTGTGGTTTTGCAGTGAGATAATGAAAACACAGTAACCATGTTCTGAAATAACTATCAGGTTCTGGTGGATAGTAGACAAACTTAAAGGAAACCCTGGATGATTCGCACCTAGTTTGCCCCACTCACTATTAAGAAAACTTCGACAAACAGTTCAGTTTTTGGCCCATCATCCAATGTTATGGTAGGCTCTGTGGGGGACGTCATTGTCAAAGATGAACGAGAACTCATTCATACTCCTAGTGCACTGGTCATGTCAAACAGGAAGCTGTTTACACGTTTGGTTGTATTCCACAGAGAAACATATGCCCTCACTAACTGTTTTCCATACGTACCAGACAAACAAGAAATAAGGCCAGTGGAAATGGATAAAGAAACCCCGACAGGATACTGAGAAATATAGACCCAGGGATAGCAAATGTTTGCAAGCTGGGTGCATCTTAGTTAAGAAAAAAAGTTTAAAAAGTTACCCAATTCTTAATTTTTTTAAGCAGTTAGGATACATATTACAATTTGAAGAGGCATAAATAAAAATACATATAACATCTAAAGATCTTTACTTCAAAATACATTTGCAGAATATCACAAGGCGGCCAACACTGAGAATCAAGGAGCAGATTGATCATTACATACAGAAAAAATAAGTCACTAAATAAAAGCTGTACTACATTTTTGTCTGTATCTGTGCTACGACTGACATTGTGGATTTATTGTGACAATTCAGGAAACGCTTCTGATTTTAAGTTGTTTACTACAGATAGGCAGATTTCAAATATTCTCCAACAAGTTAACAGAACTGTCCAAGTCCATAACTACTATGAGTTTCACAGAAGGCAATTAACTATTTCTTTACAAATAGGCATCCTTCAATCACTTCATAACTGGGATGCATGATCGCTAATTTCAGTCAGAATTTTTCAAAAAGGCAAAAATTAATTTTCTGCAGCATACATGAACAGGCTGTTGAGCTTAAGGCTTACTAGGCATATGAGAGACCACAACATATACCCCACTCTGGATAACGACAAGGAAAAAAATCTGCACACTATTGTACCTGAGTTGAATTGACTGAAATGCCAAATAGCCAAATAAACTTCCTCAAAGACATTACAGTCTTTGAGGAAGACAACCAGTACAGCTTTTAAGTATATGTCAAGGTTCTGAGGTAATTAACCTGTCAACTGATCACAGTCTACTGCTGAGACAATAAATGTAATCATATCAGCTGCTACATTACTTCAACAAACAGTAAATCTCACTCTACTTGTTTATATATTAACTTTGACGTTTTACTTCATATATTTATTATTTGTAGCATGCAAAGTTTCTAGGACTACTATTCTTTTTAAAAATGAGCTAGAAGATAATTACTAATGGCACATTCAGTGCTGATTTTTCTTTTGAGTTACAAAAGCCTCCTGCATTAAACTATGAAGCAGACCTCTTATACAGCTTTCAAAAGTTATTGACCTTTAGCTAAGAGTTCCAAACACGTGTTTAATGATTAATTAATAAATTCAGCACTAAGAAAAAAATAAGTAAACACAAAACACAGGTAGTCTTTGTGTCTCCCTAGACAAAAAGTGCTTCAGACACTTGGTCTGCTCTAAAAGGAAACTGATTTGGTTTTTGGATGTAGACACTCCAGAAATGAAAGAAGACTCAATGCTTTCCTTGAGAAATGGGGAAAAACTTTCTGTACTTACCCTTATATGGCACTTTTGAAGCAGTTCAGTTTGCAATTAAAAATTTAGCACAACACTAAATGGAGACCAAGTCTAACACCTAAACTAAAAATATTGTCCATAATGTTAAGGTGAAGCTGCAAGTCCCCATAAGCATTAACTACTTCATGTGGATGCATCAGTTTCCTTCTACTCAACCCTTTCTTACAGTTCAAAACGCATACTGAAACAATTAAGAAGTGTTTTTAAGCATGTTTCTGAGCATTTGTGTCTATTTATAATCACACCCAGGTACATTAGCCTTCTTCACCACAATCAAGGATATCTAAGTTTATATTTAGTTTCTTTGTCAGATAAATATGACTACACAAAATCTGCTTTTTATATCAGAAAAAGGATACAAAACATATGTGGCAAAATAAGCCACTAATACTTGAACATAAAATGTGTCCTTATATCTGGACAAGACTTTTCCCAAGGCTTTTGCGTCATCCATATCTCTGGGAACCTTTATACATTCTCTTTCTTCTCTGGAAAAAAAAAAAACAAAACAAACATGAAACAACACTATAGTAGTAAATATAATCAAATCATATAGTGAAATTAATTACTGAATAAACAGATAATTACATACACTACATCACTTGACTACAACCTCACATTTTTCTTGTTAGGAAAATGTTCTCAGACGAGCACTTAATACTTACAGGGGTTTTGTATTAGAAAAAACTCAATTTTAGATATTTGTAAACCTTTTTCCATTTCAATCACCTGCTTAATTTCTGAAGTTCGGGGTTGTTTGTTTTTCTTACCAAGTACTGACCAAAACCAAATAGTTACTCAAATCAAACCTTGGCAACTGAACGGCAGTCAACATTTCAGCCAAAACCAACTGTAACTGCCTCAACACTAGGGTCATAACATTTGAAGTGCAGTAAAAGCAGCAGAGCTTTATCTCGCAAACAAACAAAGCTTTAAAAGCAAAAGCTCATGTCACACCTTAATCTGGTGCAACCCTGGGCAGCCCAGCTGAGTCCTCTCTTCCTCTGTATCAGACTTAGTGATTGGACTGTTGCAAACTGAACTTGTTGAGCAAGTTAATCAGACAGAAAATTAACTACTAAAAGAAAAAAAGAAAGTTGGCAGACAAGCACGTTTCCATCTTGTCAAACTATCTACCTTCCCAACACAAGTATGAGACACAACAAAAAGAAGATAAAGAGAATGCAAAGCTTAGACGTGAAGGAAGAAGGATGTCCCCTTCTAACAACAGCCGACAATGCACAAGGAATTTTAAAATTAATCTACCCCTAACCAACCACATTCTGGCTCTCACCTGAAGAAGCTTAGTAACATAGCTAACACTGCCAATGGGACAGCAGGTTTTAAAAAGTTACCCTCTCTCTACTGTGCAACAGAAACCCTAGGTCAAGTACAACTCTTTACTCAGATCCTGCCATCTAGTATTTAAATATTAAACTTTGCATCCTGACATTCAAGGTTATAACCTCAAATTCCCTCCCAAGGAAAAAAAAAAAAACCAAGCTGTGTATGTAACTACCTCATGTCAGTTTAAAAATCACTTAACCCCAAGCAGGCTCCTGTACAATTTGATAATGAAAAGCAAATAACGTAATCTTTCCTGACATACTTACTCACTAAGTTGAGGAAAATTTTTATATACCAGGAACATAAGGAAAGCAGCTGATAAGAAGATGGACACTAGAATAAGAAGTGATGTCCGCGCAGATCCACCTTCTGCCTGAGCTTTTCCTGAAATTTAAAAAAAATGATTTTAAAAAAAATCTACAAACAAGCAACAATAAAAAGAAAACACTAACATCTTGCAGCAGATTTCAAACTTACACTTTAAGGAAATGTCTCTGTGAACATAATCTTCCCACCACTACCTTCAATAACATAGACAACACATTGATCACACTCCCTGAAAGCTTTCATAGGAATCTGAAGTTCTTACATTGGTAAACATCCCATGAAAGTCGACTTCTATGATCTTTAGTAATTTAAGCTTCAATTAATAAGTTAACTTGTAAAGAGAAAAACAGAGCAAAACAAAGCAAGCTGTAATTTTTCCCTTTATGCCAGAAGTCTTCAGCCAGTCCCATTAACTAGATATTTAATTTTAACTCTTCAGTATGTACAATGCAACTTTGAAACACATTCACTAACACTGTTTCCTTCCCCCTCCTATTTAGGAGCACCAGGCACAACCACTAACCAGTTCAATTAGGGACACTCATGAGGAGAAAACATGAAGACACACACGCTAGCCTTGGATGTAAAGATAACAGTCATCAGGCTTGAGAATTACACATGTTTTACACTTGCATAGAAAAATTCACCATGGGTACATCTCCGTATGTTTTTAGTAACCGTTAAATTCCTGCATGAAGAAAGTAATGGGACTACACTGACACAATTACACTTCAAGTTTCTTCTATGGTTTAGACTCACTACTGTGACCAAGTACACAAAATACACTTAAGAGCACAAACGCAACTGCACGTAAAAGAATTTCAAATGGAAATGCAGAGTATTTCCCGCCAGACACTGCTAGGCCAGCACTGCTGGGCTTCGCAGCGACCACCGGTCCAGTCACCCGCAGAACACCGAGCGCCTAGGCTGTATCGCCTCCGCTGGCAGGCGCCCGTGGCGTGACTACAATGCCGACGCACGGCATTCGAATGGGTCGCAGTGCCACCTCACTGTTGTGAAACTCAGCGAAAGGATGACGAAACGGCACAGCGCCGGCCGGCCGAGCTGGCAGCTTTACCAGCTTTAACGCCTTTTGCTTTGAGGCCAGCGTGACCCCACAGGTGTGCGCCGGCTCCGCCGAGGCCGAAGGCAGCATCCATGTGGCAGTGACGAGCACGAATGCCTCGCCAGTGGTTATATTAATACCACCTGCGGGGGCAATAACAAACACCCACCCCGACAACTCACAGGGGGCGGGAAAGGAAGCTACAGCGACCTGCCCTTCGTGCCACTGCCCGTGCTACCGCCGTGCCGGCACGGGAACGACGCACAGACAGCAAATACACACGTGCCCCGGGTTGGACCCGGCCCCGCCGCAGGCAGTGGCTAACAGGCCCCGCGGCCGGGAATCCTCCCCGCCGTAGGGAGCGGCCGCAGTGCCGCTCTCCCGCCTCACCGCCCCGCGCGGGCGGCTGGCAGCTGCCGGGACGAGGTCGCGCGCTCCCGCCGCCCCAACCCCCGACACCTTCTAGAAGCTGCCGCTGTTGCCTGCTGCTCTCCACCGCCTTCCGCTGCGCCATGGCTCCACGTTACCCCAGGGTCCGCCGGCCGGCGAATCAGACCCAAGGCAGGCCTCGGCGGCACCGAAAGCCGCGGGAAGGAGGCGGGGCGGGGCCGGTCGCTCCTCCTCCTCTCCTCTCCTCACCCCACCGGGTCACGGTCGTGCTCCCGCCCCCACCGCCACACAACGCATGCGCTGCTCCGGTTTACCGCGTTTGTGAGGGTCATTACGGGCTCGCGCTCCTGCGCCGTTTCATACGGGAGCGTGTGTGAGTTTCCCGTTCTGAAGTGTTGTGGTGGGTTAGTGGAGGCAAGTGCGGTAGCGCCGCCTTTCTGGGGGCGTTCTTCCGTGCTGGGCGCCACAGGGGTATGTGCGGTAACACGGCATGCGCTCGGTAGGGGTAAATACGGCGCGGGGCGCTCCCTCGGCGCGGCGGTGTTCCCGCTCGGCTTCCGCGGCCCCGGCTGGAAACAAAAGCCGGTCGCGTTAGCGGGCCCGTTTTACCTCGGTAACGGCGCGGGGCGCGGCGTTACGTGTACGAACGGGGGCGGTGGAGCAGCAGCGGGCTCTGAGGGAAGGGGAAGCCGTGTCCGAGTTGTGCGGTCAGGCTTCGAGGTTTTCCAGCAGGCTTTTTAGACGCTTCAGTGCATTGTTTGCGATTAGCCGGGGAGAAGGGAAAATCCTGCGTCTGTCTGGGGTTGTCTCCCCGTCCGCCTCTTCCTGTCAGTGAGCAGGTCTGAAATCAGTTCCTCAGAAAATCTGGAGTGCCATGTCCCAGGGTGCGCGGGCTCTTGGCGCTCAAGCCGCACAGGGCCCCGAAGCACCTCTGTCCTCATGCAGCCTTTTGGCAGTAAGACACCGCTTCACCTTTCAACTCCCCTCGCCATCAGAAGCCTCACAGTAAGTGTTCTCCAGAGAGGTCACTCTGAAACTGCAGGTAACACACACTGCAAAAGCGTCTGGGCAGGCTTGTTGGATAAGGGAGATAGTGTGTCACCCTCTCCCCTTCCTTTCCAGATGTACCTACTTGGAAATCTCTAGACCTTCCTCAGGGTCTTTTTCCTAGAAAGGTGACTCTCATGGGAGATCAGGACAGCACTCTAAGACTTCAGCCTCTTTTTTTTTCTGGATACTCTGGCTGCAACTGACTTTATATAATGACTAAACACATCTTCTAAAATTGCTTGTACGGATAAAACAGATAAGTAATTTTACGGTGGCAGAATTTTACAGCTCGTATTTTCTGAGACCATAGATCTTTATAAAGCAGTGAGGAAGATGCAGTTCAGCACACAGCAGACCTCTTAAAAGTGTGGCTTTATTGCTACTCTGTACAAAATCACTTGCATTACAGTGTAAGTGTCTACAGGAAGTTCATGATTCATTTAAGATCTAAATAGCCTAATATGCTATTACACAAGTACAGCCCTCCAGTGGGAGGAAACGATCCATACTATAAATTGTGATCAGAGTGCAAATAAAGTTTTAAATCATGAGCAGATTTCACGTGAAGCTTTATTTTATGCAAAATCTCTTATGTTTATAATCGGATTATTTAAAATTAGTTCATTAAATTATCTTATTTACTATTTTTAAATTTTAAATTGATACTTCAAAAATGTTACTGCCCTGAGGAGACAGGTCTGTGGACTTGTGGCTCTGGGCATTGGTGCTAGATGACAGAATCCTTTGTTTTTTCAAGCCCTTCCACTAGAAAATTGTACATACTAGCAAGATGGGAATTGCTGACACCATAGCAGATAGCATTTTTTTCCCTAATGTAAATGCACATCATGTTTTGTCATCTCTATCTGATTATCCCATTGCTTCTGGTGCTCTGGGTAAAATGATTCTAACACTGGGACTTGTTTTATGTTTGGATAACTTCTGACAAGACATCAGATAGATGCTAAACTGAAGAACATTGGAAGTAAAATTATAAATTTGTTGTTCAGTTATCACACAGAGCCAAGGAGTCGGGTAGAGTCTGCTTCAGTGGATGTCTGACTTCTAATTAACCGGCTTCTGTTGAGTAGTCCCTCTGTATTACATGAAAACACAGGTTAGGATAACATCTCTACAGTTCCCACTATCTGAGACACCACTGTAAAATGTAAAATAGCTACAGCAATACAAATTTGCTCCCTGTTTCCCCTTCTTTTTAACACAATGACATGGCCTGCAAATGGGTACCAGGATGCTGATTCTGCAGTGATCTCCCAGTGTTAATATACATCTCATTAAAAATAGAGAAGAAAACTCTAATCAGCTTGGTGTTATGGAGCTCCAGCTTTCTGAATTGCTGCTGCCAGAGTGAAATTTAAGGTTTCGCTTACTAGATCAATGTGAAATTGAAATATACTGCATAAATGTTATTTGTTAGACTAGATTATCAGAACGCTTTTGCACTGTCTGTTTTATACTGCTGTTGGCTCCCTTCAGGAGGATACTGCTGCTCTGAATAAGTTGGCTATTCTACTAGACTTTGAAAGTCAGTGGTGTTTAGTATCTGCTGACAATTGAAATAGTCAATTCCAAAGACAACCACACCTAGAAGGTATCAGCAGAACTCCTGCATTCACTCAAGAAAAAAAAAAAAGATATGTCGGGGAATGTTCCTTATGACTCTGTAACTAAAATAACTCAGAATCTCTATTTAAAACATTAACTTGGTTTCTTTTTTTTTTTTTTAATGAAAATAAAGCAAAGAATGAAAAATACCAGCATAAGCCACCACATCCCTTATGTGTTTAGAGGAGGTGGGAGTTGTGGTAACTGGATCTCAGTGAGTGATCAAGGAAACTTTTGATGCATGGCTGAAATCACAGCTGAGAACAGCTTCATCCGTGGTGTATTGGGGTCGATAGCTGTGGACTGAAAATATGAAATGTGCAAGCTATCCCCTATGTATAACTTTGTAACATAAAATCTCCTCTGTCTTTGGGAGTTCTTTTTAAGCCCTTCCTGATACAGAACATATACTGCACAATGCTTTCTTCAGCAGAGAAAGAATGATAGAAGCGCTTTGGGCTCCTGTTGGAGTTTGTTAAGTGGCTGTACCAGTGGGAGCAGCACTCTGTACTTAGAAGCTACAGACTGAACGAGGCAAGTACCCACAAGTTTTATATGAATTAGTTTGTGGAAAATATATGTTAAACTCAGAATACGAGTACTTTCAAATTATATGTGAACCAAACAGAAAAATGCTTTTTTTATATGCTGTAAAGAAATAAAATATATTGATAATTAATTATTAGGGTAGCAACTAAGTGGTCAGCTACATGAAGTCACTTCCTTCAGTGGGTGGTTGTGCGAAATGTTTTTTATCAGATTGAAAAAACTCTCTTCCCATAGCACAAAAACTTATTTTTGCTTCTTTTTAAAATCATGCCTAGATGGATTGATGGAGCATGTGTCACATGGCTGAGTCACTGACACTGACAATGCTTTGTAGACTGAGTCATGCTAATTGTCAGCAAGAGGAAGGAGGAAGAGAGACTGAGAGTGATCCTACTCCTGAGAGCTTCTAGCTGAGAATTATTTAAAATGGAAGCATTAATCAATAAGTAAATCATAGGTTTAATTTCTTAATAGCCTTTTTCCCCCTGCTTTCCCCTATTATTGTCTTCTTTCTGACCACCACAAACTGCATTGTTTTCAACATTTTTAGGATGCATAAATATGTCAAGAAATTACTCTGTTCCAACTAGCAGTTTAAACTAGAATAAAGCAGCTGATTTTGCTTTACACGGAACAGGGAACTAATGTGATGGCAACTCAGAGAGGCAGTAGCTCGCAAAAAGAAGTTGTAACAATCAGACAGGCAGATGACAACAGAACTTGCCTCCTCACTTGAGACTGTTCCCAGGAAGGTGGTGAAAGGCTGAGGTGTGACATTTAGCTGGACAACCTGCCAGGCTCAGAGAGTCTTCTATTGCCTGTGCCCCTTCATAAGCCATCACAGAGCCGCCTCATCCAGCAGAAATGTGTGCAGATGGCATGGTAGGTCACATCATTCCTTAACGTTTCTCAAAAAGGACTTTGCACAGGTGCTTTCTTCCTGGTACTTCCTAGTTAGGATTGGGGTGATAAACCCTGGAGGTTATGAGCACTCAGCTTATTGTCTCTCATTGGTTTTGAGTCTGTCATGGCTCAGAGTTGTCCCTCTGCATGGGTGTTGCATGCTTAGGTGACAGTGACATCCCAAACCAAACAGAAATCTTGATGAAAGTACATTCCTTCAACAAGTTCAGAAAGGAGGGTAGCCGGAGGTTTTGCTCTTGGAGCTCAGATATGGAACAAAGCTGGCAAAGTCACCTGATAACAGTTGTCTTGAGGAAACTCTTAAGAGGTCTGTGGAGTTGCAGTGTACACGTGCAATACCCAGGAGTCTGCTGGAGTAAGATTGCATTTTCAAAAGTTTTTGATTAATTAATACTTAGTTTTGAATTATTTTAGCCATTTTTAATCAACAAAGGAATTTGTATCCTGTGGCAGATGCATTTTTTTATTCAATCTTTGCCCTAAAAAAAAGATTTGTAGTCCTGTGAAACCTGTATCTGAAGTGTAAGCATTAACCAAGGGAGTTAGACCACCGTAACTGTCCATGTTGTACAGGTGTTCTTGCTGTACTTGTGAGAGACCTTTCCCCAGCTTCATTTCTATCACTTGGGAGGGAAATCAAGACAAAAAAAGCGAATATACAACTGCACTGATGCATCTGATAAAGTAACCCAAAGTTCATGTGGCTTTAATGATTTTTAATCCTTTTTTTTAACCAACTTCAACGAATTTGTTTAAAGATACTATAAATATGGCATATGGCATTCTTCCAAAAAATGGCATTAGTGTAATTACAGCATATTTAAATTAATTTAGCTGTATAGATGCAAAGTACATGTATCAACAAGCTTTAATGGAAGCGTTTTTGAAAGAGCCTACTTCTCAGTTCTCCTAAGTACACAGTTCTCCTGTGCAAGGAGTGGGGTTTGTGTGTTTAGTGTTTGGATTTTCATTAATTGTGACAAAGACTTTGAGGATCTAATTGGTGAATAAGCACCTACATAGAAGACAAGTTAGGATAGAATACACTGATTAAAATTAATAGAAAGATGTCACCGATAAGTGAGATAAGTAGAAACAGGCACATATTTGTAGCTGGGTAGCTCTGTTTGTTTGAACAAAGGGTTAGAAATATCTTGGAGATATAAGGAGCAATAATGCAAGCTTTTAGTTATAAAAGTCAGTGCTTAAGAACAGGAGCTCAAAAAGTAATTAAACACCAAGTGAAAGGAAAACTTGTGTTAAAATGAATTGAATCTGAACTGTGGAATCATAAATGTTCAGATTAATTTATCTGCTCTTTTTTTTATATAGGAGTTTTTTAACTCCTATTGTACTTTTGGGGTACATGTTGTACATATGTATGTATAACACTGTACACAGATTTATGTACAAACATTAAAAATCCATTTTTTTGAATAATGTGCTTATTTTCATTACTGCTTAATTGGAAACACAGTAAAATATATAGCTAGGATGTTTCTATCCCTAAAGGTAAAAGTAGAAACCAGATTCTCAGTTCTGATGTAGCTCTTGTTCTGAATTAACAGTTTATAGATGACTTTAAAAAGCCAGCTACATTTCTTTTTTCTATTGCATGTTCCAATAGTGTGTGTGAAATGGGGAATGAGAGTTTTGTGGTTAGTCTGCTCAGGTCCTGTATTTGAATGCAAGAAGCCAGGAATTAAAGGTTATTTTGTGTTGCTGCAAATTAAGAATGAAACACGCCCTGTAATAAACTTATGTCATCCCAACTAAGGGTCATGAAAGCTCCATCAGGTTTCTTAAACATACTACCAGCCTTCAGAGGCCTGACTTCTGATTGGGTTTTTTGTCTCAACTTGGAAAGAACTTTCTCTAAAAAGAAACAGCTCTTACAAAAAAAACCACCTGGAGAAGAGGGAATTCTCATCAGATGCAGGGAACCTCAAGTGTCCTCTTGACAGAGGTAAGTTAGTTACTTTTTGTAGCAGGAAGAGGGTTGAGCAACTCCACCTCACTCTGTCAGTTACCTCATCTCAACTCAGTCTAGCCTACAACACCTGAGTTCTGGGAATGCTCAGGCACAAAATATGTTAAAGAGTTCAGGCAATGTCAGCTCTTTAAGATAGGTAGGAAGGGAAATACAAGTATTTCCAAAGCGGGAAAGCCCTCCTGGCACTTGACACATGTCAGTGTCTCCTTCAAAGCTCTCTGCAGGCATCTGTGAAGCGAAGCACAGCACAACCCATACCTAATGGAGCACAGCGCTGTAGGGGAGCCAACGTGAGCAGCAGTCCAAATTGCAGATAGATAAAAGGGAGGCAGCACAAAAGGAGAGTGAATATGCAGAGATGCAACTAGAGTCCTTGCTTGACTCAGAAAAAAACTCCACAAAACTTCTGATTTTACAGATTCTGCCTCTACAAACTGGAGTTTCAGCTTGGTCAAACTGAGGCTCAGAACATATATTGGGATGTTGGCAGAAGATTCTGTCTTTTGATTCTTGTTCCTGGGCACACAAATTCAAGAGGGAGGGGTTGAACAATGAATCTGAGCAGGAACCTTTGATGTCACTGCATACTCTGTGTTTCTTTTTGCTGGTTGATTCTTTGTTGGACTAGTTCCTGAACTGCCCCACTGTACAGCCACAGAGTTGTTCCAGAGTAACACTGGGAACTGTGTACTGGCAGAAAAAAAAAACAGAAGTGGAGATTTCCAGTGCCCATTTAAACAGCCTGTTTCTGAGGCTTTTCTGTCCAGTGCCAACCCCATCATTAAATGTCACCTTTCTGTGGGCCATGTCACTGTTCTGGTGTAACCACATTGCAGTATCCAACCACATGGGCCCACAATGCATCTCATCTGGAAAACTTATGATTCAGGTGAAGGTGACTCACAAACATCAGGTAGTTTTAGGCTGGTTTTTCCACCATCTTCACAAAGGCCCAAGTAGAACCACCCACTAGAACTCACCAAGACCTCAATGATCTCTTTTTGCTTCCAGGTTCGTAAAAAGTAGATGAGGGTTCAGATCATTGTAATTGTCTATTGACATTTCCTTTCTGCATTTTGCTTTCTCACTGCAAGTAGGCTAAGCAGGTTACATTATTATAAAGAAAGCTTCCTTTTATTCTGATTTGCTTTGAATTTAGGTCCTAGCTCTGTCTCCTAATGCTAGGAAAGAAGCTAGAGGAGAAACTGTGTTTATAAAAAGAAATTTAAACTAGTAGGATACAAAGCGGAGACTGTGAAAGTTAAAAAATTAGAACTTGTTGAGAACTGAACAGAAACCAGTTCAGCTTCCTCATTTGTCCTACAGCTCTCTTGGAATGTAGTCTTTACACAACATGCCACTGGGTTACCTGAACTGGGTTACCAGCAGAAAAGGTGTGTCAGCAGCCAATTGCCTAATGGTACTGCAGAGTCAAACGGGTAAATTATCCACAGTCACCTTCTATGTTGTGCTCCGAGGCTAGTTTTAATTAGTCCTTAGTGTTAAGTGGTAAATACATGTGGCTTAGAAAAGGAGCAACAGATCAGCAGCACTGACATACAGTTTTGAAAATCAGACCGATAAAGCATAAAATTAACTCTTGATTCAGTGTTAGGAAGGCTTTGCATGTCTTCTCACTAATTACGTAAATAACAAAATGACCTTAAGCAAAGGAACAATGAAGATGAAATTCTTGAGTATCTGACTTCGGACCTCACCTTCTCTGAAATTCATGCTCAGAATGTCTCAATGTAGCACTGTGTCATATGACACTGTGTTCCAAGGGTTTTATGTTCCAGGAATACATTTCTCTTTTACCTACATGGTAAACAATGTTACATCACACAGCTCTGGTCTGATGGCAGTAGCAGCCTGTTTGCTGTGACAAAAGGCCTTGCACACTGTGCTGGGTAGTGCTATGAGAGATTGAAGCACTAGTTTGCTCATCCTTATTTCAGCCATAATGAAATAGTCAGCTTGAACTTCTGCTGCTTTTAGTGCTGCTTCCAAATCCATTTTCATCATCCACAAATGGTAGCAGGTTGGATGGCTGAAGCCATTCACTGATCATGCTCTGAGAGGCAGTTGTTTTCACTGCAGAGACATTAACTTGGAAAGTACATCCATGTGTGGGATAAGAAGGGAAGAATATGTAGTTCATCACACAGTCATACAAACGCAGATACAAATACATACAAATAACCTGCTCACAACAGGTTATGACTGACAGCATCAATGTACAGCATACAGAATGATCTAAAGTTGCTGAAACTCTCCTTCCTGCACAGGAGAGAAAGTGAATGATCTCAGAATCTGTCAGAAAGCACCTGCTATATGGATGGAAATGCTGCGGGAGAACATTGTGGTCAGGTAGCTGACAGTTTATTTCTGTTTTCCCCAATCTGAACTTGAAGAATGAAGATTTTAAAGATTTCAAGTTTTTAAAAATTAAATGTACCTTACTTTTCAGAATTAGTAGTTTTCAGATTTAAATGGCCTACCCAGCAGTTATTTATGGTCATGAATGAACTGTTGGCTTGTGGTCGGCAGGTTGGTTGATCTTTTTGCATTATTTCCAGGTTTGTCAAAGGTCTCAGAATATCTAAAGATAAAAGTTAGAGTTTCTATTTTGATTAAAAATTTCTTCTATCTTCAGGAGGAAGAGAGGAAAAATTTGGGATCTTTGGAACTGGAGACCACACAGACAAAGATCTGGAAAAAAAGATGACCAAGTGGTTAGGCATGTCATTAAGGAAGAAAATGTGGAACAACTATTCTGACAGGGAAAGGGAGAAGTGTGTTCAAGTAACATGGGAATATTAAACAGATTATAGAATAAAGAAGGATAAAAGGAAAAGTAGGAAAAGTCAGTATTGAAAAAAAGCAAAACTTCTAGTAAAAAAGTTTAGGACTTCTAAACATTTCTCACATTGTGAGGAGTTCCCGCAACTTTCAGATAAACTGCATGAATTGCATTTGAGATTAGGAGGGGAAACATTTGTATGATGATGGTTTTTTTTCATGTTTCGCAATTCACAGTTTAAGAATGTGAATATGTGCAAGTGTCATTCCATATTTTCTTCTGTTTTCTGTCTTGCTTTTTCTGTAAAATACAGAATATCTGAAGTGAGACTGTTTCTACAGTATTTCTTCTGATCTGGTCTCAAAGGTCTAAGTTCTTCCAGAAACTAACCATCCATAGTGAGTGTGCTGATAACCAATCCACGAGGAACAAACCTTTCACCTTTGCTATATGCAACCACGCACACAGTTTTTAAGAAATATATTCAGGTCATCATTAAACAGTATTCTGTAATGGAAAATAATTAAAATTCAGAGCAACATCAAAGGGGTCAGGATGTGTTTAATTTAAACATTCTAGAAAAGCTGCCAACATTCTGAGAAATTAATTGCCATACATGTATTCCTATGAGTAATTATTAATTTATTTGAAAAAGCTATAATATGACTGATAACTAAAATAATGAACATCACAGAGTCAGTGTTAATCTGGATTAGAGATTGAATGGGGACAGTCTGGTAAGTATAGTCTGTTTTCACCTAAGGCCATACTGTGAAGGAAGCCTCTTCATTTCAATCTGGAACATCATATGCCCACTCCTAGAGAAGTTTCCTGTTGAATCGTGTGGCTGAATATAGCAAGTCAGATCTACAAATACGTGTGATAAGGAAACTGGCACATGTTTTCTACTGCACACAATACTAGTTACTTTTTGCCTGTGGACAGACTACAGGATCAATGTTTTTGTCTCACTTCCCACAACAACAAAAAAAGCCAAAGCCAATGATAGCAGAAGTATCAGATGCTTGCATTATTAATTAATATGATGCAATAATTTCTGAATAAGTAAGGCTAGTACAGAAAAAATAAAAGTAATCTATTGGAAGACTGATCAGTGGTTTTATAAGACCTAAAAAAGCTGGTATACCATTATTCTGTAGAAATCCCTAATGCAGCTGAACCAGTGTGTTTGCTTTTATATGTGGAATTACTTGCTGTACTCGTGATACAAAAATACTTTAATAAATGTTCAGCTTGATTTAACTGTAGAAATTCATTATTTTGTTTTGTCAACCCAGTAAAAGCATGAATGAAAATTCGTTTCCCATTCCAAAGCAAGGAATTGTGCTTGGGAAAGGCCAGAGTAAAACTGCAGAATGCTGGCAAGCAGGTACCAAGGTGTGTAAGGAGCACCCAGGGAGGAAGCTGACACAGCAGTTTGTTATTCTGAGAACATTATGTTGCCCTGCATGCAGCACTCACCTGCCTTCAAAAGGTAAAATGACAGGCAAGTGTTTTCCACTTTGTTACTTCAGGAAACGCACAGAAAAGACACAGGGTTTTTTGTTCAGCCAACGATGTGGGCATTGTCAATATGCTTCTCATGTTTCTACACACATTGCCTACCTTGCTGTTGCAGCTCCTGGAGTTAGCATGCAGCAGTCAGGAGGTGTGTTTGTCCCACAGGCCAGGCTAACCAAGTTTTCAGTTTAATCTAGCTGTTGGCTACCAAGAGCCTGGAAGCCAACAGGAGTATGAATTTCTGGACTGGCTCTGTGCTACCTTAGCTAACCTTGATCAAAGATGATGCTGGGTTAGCTAACATAAAGCTGTGTGTTAGAGTGGGTCCTATGTTTACCCTTCCTCAGCATTATAACCACTTCTGTTAAATAAGAAAATACAGGCATTTAAAATAATATAACCTGATAGAAAATATATCCATCCCATTTGGACAGCAATACTGAACTGTGAAGACTTGCAAAGAATAAACACTATGAGTCACCTAATAGAAGTGCTAATCAGGTAACGTCTAAAATGCAAGCAAAAGAAGGAAATTAAAAGAATTCTGTCTTATAACAAAAAAAAAATGTATTTTTAATACACTCAAATCCTGACATTTATATTTGGTCTATCTAGAAAATGCACATCTCCACAATTTTCAACCCTAATTTTGTTATTTTTCACTCTTTTAACAATAAGCAGCTATCTAAGACTTACCTATAGAGCTATTTCTAGTAGAAAACTAATTTGGCGAAGGAGTAAGGTACTTTTATGAAATCCCATTTATTTTAAAAACATGTATCAAATGTTGTACTTCACTTAATATAGCAGGAATCAAACAGAAAGGGGTAATATGTTTCTTTTAGTACTTGAAAGTAAACTTTCTACCTTATTTGCTGCTCACGAACTCTGTATCCAATCTTAGTTTTTCTCCCAGTCAGCTGTAAGCACTTCCCTGCCTGCCTCTGGTTATTTCTTTGATGCCTTCATTATGCTTTCTCTCAGGCAGAGAAATCACCAAGTAGCAGCCAGTCTCCTTTACAGTCAAACCTAAAGAAATGCACTGGGCTGTGCAGCTCTGATTCCTCACCTGCCCTGCCAGAGGCCCGTGCTTTTAACGCAGTTCTGATCATTTCATCCATATGGTCTATAAACAAACCAAACTGGTATTACATTTTTCCTGCGTAAAAGGCTGCTTTTCTGTCTATCTTCTTCCCTGTATTATGGAGAAACTGAAACTATACTCTTTATATATACTTTACTTTTCTAAAAGAAACGAATGTTTACATACCAATTGGAAAGGGAGTAGAGAGAATATACATAGTTGCCCTATGAAAATTTTAATCTTAAAATTAGATTTGATCATAGAATGGATTTTAAAGGTAACTGGCATTAGACAACTGTCATCTTGAACTTGCTATTTATGGAAATTAAACGGAGTTTTTAAAATGGTTCAATTTAGTATTTAATTTAAACATAAAATATTATTCATCAATTTACTTAGTGGTATACATAATTGTCTCCTCGAGTTTGGAAAGGAGAGAGGGAAAAGTAGATTTGGAAAACTGGAAAAGTAAGAAAAATGAATACTGTACCATGCCAGAAACAAAAAAAAAATTAAAAAAGGTGGGTTTTTTGGGTTTGGTTATATAATAAATCCCAAGCCTGCAATTAAGACTGTGGTCATCACTAGAGGTCAATTGTCTTCACTGATTTCTCATCCTTAGATGACTGTTACCACAGCCTTTGATGTCATTCATATTGCATAACAGCCATAATAGACTTCTTGATCAACTTCATGCCTTCTACCTCTATCCATTTTCTAACACCTTCTTTTCCTGTGTCACTTTCTTCTCTTCCACTTCTGATATTTTTTCCCTCTTTTTTCCCCTTTTGTTGCTCCATATTCTTCTCCTCCCTCGTATGCATCCCTACTGCTACTGATGATCCATGCTGCCCACCATGCATAGTGGAAAGCTGCATAGTCTAAGTCCCTACTGGCAACTTAAGGTGCAAGAAGGAAACCGAGCTTCCCAGTGTCACCTCACAGTAGCTTTGAGAACTGATGGTCAAGGGTGTGGGCAACCCTGAGCATAGGTCAGCATGGCCTTGACCACTCCTGGCTGCTTCCCAGCCTCCTGGCTGCCAGGACCTGAGAAATGCCTCATAGGCAATTACGTCTGCTGCTGAGGAGCCACGCTGGCACACTTCCTAAACACAGATGGGAAAACGGAGGGAACTGCCTACAGCTGTAGAGGCTGGGATGAGTTAATGAACTGAATGCTACGCTGGTAGCCTACTAAAATTCTTCACATGTTTGTGTAGTTCCTTGCAAATGAAAAGCTTTTCCTTGGTGCCAAGGAAAATATATTATGAACAAATTTTTAATATAATAAAATCCTAGTCCAGTTCTACTGTACTCATTGTTATTTAATTGAAATGGAAACAGGATATAATTATAAAGACAAAAATTATTCTAAACAGGACTAATGAACTCTTTATTAAATAGAAAGAGACATTATACTTTAATAAATGTACACACAGTTTGCCTAAGCCTCACTTAACACATATTTAATAATGCAACTAAGGTTATAGCTTCAGTATACCTTTTTACTCTTGGGAAGTTTCAGAAAAATCTGCCTGCTAAATTGTGGATGCACATCCCTTCTACTTAGATTTTCTATAAATTTGCTTCCTCAAAATTTAATGTCCGCCTTACATTTGATCCACAGATGTCTATCTTAGGAACAGTCATAACAATAAGATGAGCTTGGGGTCCTACTTAAGGAACAATAAGGAAAGAACATACTTGTTTTCTTGCAAAAATAAAAGAAAACCATGCCCATAATGCATATAAAAAAAGAAACATTCTTAGAGAACACAGAGATCACTTTTATTATTCTAAGGACATGTTGTATTCACTTGGAGCAATTCTGTGATCTTCAGCATGAGTTTTTATTTCACAGTAACAACACAATCCATTAAATGCATTTGCTAACTTATGTGATTCTGCAGATGAACTAAAAAAAAAAAAATGAAAAGAGCATAAGCTGTCACTGCCATCTTAATGCCACAAGTACCAGCTACTATCTCCTACTTGTCTCTCCAGGGTGTCACAGATCCACCAGTCTGCAGCTTTTAAGTTTGCATTTTCTCTAAGGGCCATGACATTTAGTGTTCTTCTGCACAGAATTCACCACTTCCCAATGTCCAACATTCACTGCCTGTATCTTGGTGCCACTGTGGGTTGTTTGTAATTGCCTCTTTCTGTTCCATTTTCCCAGCATGAAGTGAAGTACATTTTTGCACAGTTTGGCAGGGAGTAGAGTTATAGAACTGGAGAGGACTCCATACTGTGATAACAGAAAGCTAAAAGCATAGATGCCTATACAAATATAAATATATAGGCTGGAAAAAGACTGCAAGAGGGAAGAGGAGATAAAAACTGCTGTAGCTGCAGACACTCCTGCTCCATTGCCTGTCACAGAGCCTGAAGCAGGTTCTGAGCTGGGGTTTGATACATTTCCATATTGTGGAAGCTCAGCCTTCAGGAGCAGAGACATCTAACGTGAAAGTGAACAGCAAAACCAGAAAAAAACAAACTATTGTGTAGTTTATGATCACATAATCTAGACAAACATCCTGTACAGTACTGGTAATTAAAGTTGTGTGCACATACTTGTTATTAAAGCCCTAACCTTGTTGGTTTGACTGAAGCACAGCTTGTGTTTTTACCAAAACATATCTTCCAGAATGGCATCCAGTCTCAGTCAGAAGACATCAAGAGACAGAGTCCTGATTACTGCCACTAGGAATTTATTTTAGTGATTCTCTTCTCTCATCTGTTCGACCTTTGATACTGTTAAATCTTTCTTCACTAAAGAGCTGCTCTATACCCAGTATTTTCTTCTTCAGGAGACCATTTCCCTCAGCTTGCTGTCTAGAGTTAACTGTTAAAAAGTAAGAATTGCCGAGGGAGTCCTCCATCTTTGAAGAGATATTTGAAAACAAAACAAAAAAAGTTACAAGTCCACTTTTTCTGGATGCAGAATAATCATATACTAGAGTTTGGGAGGGTTTTTTGCTGGGTTTGTTTTTTTTTTTTTTTTAAGAAACCATTGGTCTCTTTTCAGGAAAGTTTACCTTAGGGATGGAGCCAACTTCCATCTGACTAGAGGGGATTAAAGGAGCTGTGCAACCACAGGACAGGCATGCTCTGGCATCCTGCTCTCTTGGCTAGAGCCAGACTCAGAGCAAGGACTCTGTAGGGAACCTCTCTTACCATGCCCACAACATCTCATGTTGCTTTATTCTCTTCAGCTCAGATAATTTTTGTGGCTACTTTATACGTCCCAAATTTAAATACTTAAAACATATAAATGCTAGAGCTATTCCCTAGCAAATTGGCATCTGTCCCTCTGGTACCAGAGGAAGGAATAAATCACTCCCCAGTCACCCTTTTCAGCCTCTGCTTTCAGCTCAAAGATTGTACTAAGTAAATCTTTAGCCACAATGTCCTGCTGGGAGCTCATGTCAACCTGCATGCCCACTGTATCCCTGACAATTGGTCTACAGAAACCTGCCTCCGTTTTCCCTCCTTAAAAGCCTACCATTACATTTCCCTGCATTAAAACACATTGGAGTTTGTTGTTCAGGTTGTCAGCTTTTTCCATATAGGACTCTTATGCTAATAAGTCATCCTCACACACGATCTGCGGTGATTTTATATTTATTTCAAAAATGCTTAAATAGCAAAGAGTCAGTCTGTGGTATCTGTAGGAATCCAATAGAAACAGGTCACTTAAGTAATCTCTCTTGACTTACCACCTTTTTACTGGGAACTGTAACTCAGCCAGTTCTCAATCCCTTCAATGTGTGCTCAGGGTTATAGTCTATCTATTCTGCTTTTCCTAGCCAAACTAGAGAATTTCTCAAACAATCACCTTTGTTTCACACTTTTACACAAATCATGATGACTATCATCAGTTTTGTTTTATAGCTTCATATCTGAATCCTGTTTGAGCTTTTAAAATAGAGATTGATATTTGCAAACTTCATAGAGTATTTCTGTGCATACTCTTTCCTTACTGTTGCCACCTTTGATTTAGCAGAAGTAGCTTCAGGAGAGCTCTGGGTGCTGGTGCAATCTGGTCAATCCATGTCCAAACCCCCTTTGGATTTGTATGATTGGTAGGTATCTTCACATGCAAGTATCTTTCTCCTAATTCCACACTGGTATTTTCAATGCTCTTGATGCAGAAATACAGTCTTCATGTAGCAGGAGTCAATTTAGCTGCTGTCAAATTTGTTGCAGCACAGAACAGCTAATAGAAGCATTTATCAGTGACTATGTTTTTTGGAACATGTAGATGGTATGAAAACTTCTGAACATTTTTTTAGAAAGGTATGGTGAAAGCATCCTAACTTGATGAGGCTTAGGAAAAGTTCTTTGATAGCTGTGCTCCCTTTAGACATGATTTTTCGCTTCTGGCTTTTCATTTACTCTGAAGAGAATGGTACCCCAGAAAGATACACGTGCTGAGCAGTGCTCTGCAGTCAGCTCCAAGGGAGTATACTACTTTATTAAAGTTGACAAATATTGTCTTTGTTATTGTTCCAACTTTCCAGGGAGAATACATATGACTGCTAAACCCAAGACAGTCTGAAAGTATGTTTATCTTCAGGAGCAATTGCGACCGATTTGTACTCAATGTTTGAGGCCTGCACAATACAGCACTTGGTCTTTCACGAGATAATTTGAGAAGCTCAGCTCTCCCACAGCAGCCTGAGGTTATCTACAAGTATTCATACACAATGCAGAATGTTACCAGACAGCTAATCTCTGCAGTACGTATACATTTTTTTTCTGTTTTGAGACCAAGAACCTGATGAGGCTTGTCCAGCTAAGGGGCACATTTCAGCTCAACATTAACTCTTGTGATTGGAAATTTGACTTAAAATTTAAATTATTCTATCAACTCATCTGTTGCATCTTGCAAGATATTTAATTATGCTTTGGTGGGATAATTTTCCCCTCCTTTGTTTGCTAAACATTTTTGGCCAGCATCCTTGCCAACTGCTGTGCTGTGATGGCTAGGCTTCAATCTCTTTTGTCCTCCTAATACTGTTCAAAGTATCTGACAGAAGTGGGCAGATGTATTTAATCCTGACAAAATTTCAGTGTTCAAGAGTCCCTTTTACTTTGATGTCAGCTGTCATATTAGGTTGCTCCACTGGAACTGCTATTATGTCAGTTTATCTCTGATCTTTTCTATTTCATCTCTCTCTAACACTAAACTATCTGTGGCGCATGTAATCCATCAACAAATTATTCAGATTTGTGATAAATTCTATTTTAACCTTATAATTTTTTTTCATAAAGCTGGTGCCCAGTCTACATGAAATATCCATCTTGACTGAATCTTGCATATATTAACTTATTTGAAATAATTTTTGAATGTTTTCTATGTCAGAGTACTCAGACCCTGGACTCCTGCATAACTTTTGTCCTCCTCATTTCTGCGTAAAAATGGAAACAGCTCTGGTGATAATCTTCTCTAGCCAGGCACCTCTGCTGACAACAGCTCGCACACTGCAGAGAAAAGCAGTGCTTTTCTCTGCAGCGTTTCCCATCTGTATATCTGTCAAAGAGTATTATGTGTAACCAGCACATCCTGAGTCCTTTGTCCTTTGAAGTACTTATTTTTCTTTTTAGAGAAGATATAGTCTGATTCATAAATTGTCGTATCAGCTTAGCATCTAAGCTCTCTCTGGTTAGAGGTGTTATTGCTTTCCTCCTTTGATACAAAGAGCATTAAGATTTGATCTTGTTATTTGTGCTGTGACACAGAGCATGGAAAAGACTTTGTTGTAGCATCTTTAAATGGTATTTCAGTGTTTCACTTGTTTCTACATTTTAGGCAATGTCTAGAATTGGAGGGTGACCACTGATATGGGCAACTTACAGAGGAACATCATGTCCTGAAATAATGCTACATTGCCACTTGGGTCTATACATCTCCTGGGTTCATTTAGAAGGCCAGCCCTTCATTGCTGCTCTGCTGTTTAGTTTTATGAGGCACTCATTTTCATACTTTAAATTTAAAAAAACCCCAAAAACTAAACCAAGCTTTGTGGTCTAAATCACAGTTTGCAGCATCATGTGAAAAAGCCACCAACAAACCAGTAGCAATAGAAACTGAAAAATCTGGTTTTCAGTCCAACAACAATCATAGAAAAGTCACTTGTGAAAAACTTATATAGAAAAGCAAGTCATATATCAGCTGTTTCATATATGAAAAGACATTCTAGATAAAACTGATTAGTGCAGATTTTGTCAGCTGAGATGGTACTGGATAGCTCGCCTTGGGCCATTCTCTGGGTTGGTGGCCAACTGAGAGAGAACAGCCTTCAAAACCAAGGTGGCTCTATCTGGGCTGTGTGTTGGGAATGGCCTGTGGCCCATGCTAACTCCATCTATGGGCACCATTTTCAAGACCACAGAAACTGTTCAACAAACTTGCAAAGAGATAGCGTCCTTTATAATTTTTCTAAATTTTAACACATTTAATTTGTATTATTTGCTATATGTATTTGCATTTCTGCTTTTCTGTTTGATATACAGTTTCTTTGTTGATGTGCTTTCGTTTCAGAGTTGTCCCAGGACAGTCTGTAAAGCTTTTTTCTTGATTTTATGATCTGACTGTTCAATAAACTTTCACAAAAATAACTTCACATTTCAAGTCTATCACTACGTCACCCCCCAAACGAAGCCATGAGAGTGAGTGACCACCGATTAAATTTCACAAATCGCTATGCACCTGACTTACAGCGTTATTTTACCGTGACTGCTCGTGTAAGTGAAATTACTTCAGTGCCTAAATGCCTGCAGGATAACGCCTGCAGGAGGGACTTACACAGGACCAACTTACGCAGTCCAATTCCGGGTTTGTGACTCAGCCAACCCCTACAGGAATGACAAGATCCATTGACACTGATTTTCTGACAATTTCTGACATAACTTTGGACTTTCTTTCTTTCTTTCTTTCTTTCTTTCTTTCTTTCTTTCTTTCTTTCTTTCTTTCTTTCTTTCTTTCTTTCTTTCTTTCTTTCTTTCTTTCTCTCTTTCTCTCTTTCTCTCTTTCTCTCTTTCTCTCTTTCTCTCTTTCTCTCTTTCTTTCTCTCTCTCTCTCTCTCTTTCTTTCTTTCTTTCTTTCTTTCTCTTCTTTCTCTTCTTTCTTTCTTTCTTTCTTTCTTTCTCTTCTTTCTTTCTTTCTTTCTCTTCTTTCTCTTCTTTCTCTTCTTTCTCTTCTTTCTCTTCTTTCTCTTTCTTTCCTAAAACTAGCCGAACAAACCGCTGGGTTTCCCCAAACGCTCAAGAACGCACCCCGTGCCCATTACAAAGCACCTTCAGAGGAAACTTAACGCCTCCACACACTCCTCCTTCCTCCCCAGCCGTCCAAGCTGCCCCAAAATCGGGGTGCGGATCTGATACAGGGAGGGACCTTAGATAAAACAATGGGTTCCACTCAACGCGGCCGACGACTACCGGCCTTCCATCCTCCCTCAGCCGG
>VXBZ01012526.1:296504-337775 GCA_013399135.1 Heliornis fulica | reverse complement strand
CATTGTCTCGCTGCTCAGCCGGGGAAAGGGTAATCTGTAGGGGGGGTGTGAAGTCCTCAGTGGCACAGGCCCCCGGTGGGTCAGAGGCTGGACCCAGTCCTGCTTGGGACTGTGTGAAGGCAGTCTTGGGGTGTGGAAGGCAGTAACTTGCCCACGGGAAAGGAGGGAGCAAGACCCCCGTCACTTTATGAGTAGCACAGGCCGGTAGCGTGAGCGTGGCCTGGGCCGAGTTGAGACATCGCTCTGATAGCCTGGTGGTCCGTCGTGTTCGCACCGATCCTTTGGGCTCCAGGTTCGGCAGCACTGCCAAGGTAGGTGTGCTCTGGGTGCAGCATCGACACGTGCCCAAGAAACCGGGAACGGCGGGGACCCCCGCCCAGATATGTCACATGCTTAGGCTACACTTGTGTGGTGTCTTGGGATATAAGGAAACCAGCAGGTCCTAGTTCCACAGGTTTCAGTTTTGGAAGGTTATATTTTTCTTCTACTTAACTCTGCCTGGTAGGTGAAAACTTTTCTTTATCGGTGCAACACAGCCATGGGACTTTTAGACATCTTGGAGTGGGGGAACCCCAAGGTGTTTGACTCGGAGAAAAGGTCAGACATAGCTTGATGGAGGCGGTAAAGGATCATCCTGTGTGGCAGCTCTTGTGGTGCCTTTCATTGGCCTTTTCCACAAACATCCATCTTTGTTGCTATTAAGCAAACTTTAGGCCTGACAGAATACACAGAATGCAACAGATGTTCATCAGAGCTTAGTTAAAGGTGGGCCAAATGTTCTGTAGGTGGTAGAAAAAAGTTTTAAAAGCTAAAGGTGTAGCCTTCCATAGTATTAAAAAAGTGTAATTAAATGGAATTCCTGCATGTCACTTAAGTGAATGGCAAGTAATGTTTAGGTACATTTGAAATATCTGTAAAACTACTTAACATTTAATTGAGGTTTATATAAAATAATTGGGTATCTTTTTGAGATATTTCAGTAAGGAGTATTTTAGTGTTTCTTATTTAAACCAGAAATAAAAACAGTGTAATTGCACATAAAGACAGTAATATATATGAAACTTGAAGCTGACTCCAAGATGCAATTTTTTGTGTTCTATGCATGTCAATACCTATCTGTGGTGACTTGCTTGAAATCTATTTTAGCTATTTTCTACAGGTATTGAGTTGCTGAATGTGCAGGAAATTACTTTCTTTGCCAGTTGGTGTCTTCAGCAAATGGCTAAGTGTTACATGAAGGATCATACTCACTGGCAACTGGCTTTTGTTCACACTTTTGACTCAAAACAAGATGTTCTGTTGTGCTACACTGGTATTAAATTGCTATAAAATCCAAATACCTGTGCCCCTTTAAAAACATCAGACACAGCTGAACTGGTGCATATGAGTTCTCCATTGGAAATGTACCTTCACTGATCTTTCACAGATGTTTTGCAACAAAAATGTTTGTTAAATACTGAATCTGCAAGTGCTCATACGTGTATGTATTTTGTCACATGCATGGTCTTGGTTTTGCGTAGGTTTGTTCAAGTCATTGAAGGGTACTGGTCTAAATTTGTTAACTGTTAAGGCAATTGGGTTACCAGTTAGTATTTTATTTTGGGGGGGAGGGGTCTTTTCTCTGTATGGATTAAATCATACAGCAGCAAATGCTGCTAGTCTTGCATGTGGCCAGGCACACGCAAGTGTTTGTATGATTTAACAGTTGTCCTTGGTTGACCTTTTGGTTTACCTTTAATTGTCTGAAGAGCCTCTGCTGAGCTGATGAGACTGGTGTTCAGTAGAATAGTCATTTTCGCAGAAGAAACGTACTTCTTAAGTATCTATAAGTTAAGTATCTATACCTGTCCTCAACATCAAAAAATTACACTGGCTGGAGAAGGGAACCAAGGTGTGTGATTCTTGTTTTGTCCCTCTTGTTATTTTTCACTTGACCTTAGTTAAGTCATGAATTGTCCAATGCTTTATTTCTTCTTTCATTAAGTTTTATCGGGTAATATTGCATACACAAAAAATGTCGTGAGAACTTTTAGAGTTGAGATGTTAAAAAAAAGAGTAGGTATCTCAGTCTTGTTGGTTTTTACTTTCCTCGTCGTGAGAATAAGTTATAGGGAGTGATGTCACCAACTCTTGTGTTCAACACCTTCTCGCATAATTTCCAGTTCATGATGTCCCTTAAGGTGTTTGCCCATCTCTACCCAGCTTACAGGGGAATGCTCTATTTTTACAAGGACTCGGAACCACACTCTTCAAGTAAGCTACTGGAAAGCAACAAGGCAATGTTGCTGCCTTTTGGAACAGTCTTTGTGTATATCATGTATAAAGTGTTTCCCAGTGATGGTGATGAAAATAGGTATTTTTAACTATGCAGCTGTGGAATGACACTCTGAAAATAATACAGTGTTGTTTCACCTTTTAATATCAACATGCTTATAAAGACACAGTTCCTAGATAATACTTCCCTTGCACGTTTCTTTGTAATTTCAGGGAATTTATTACTTAACTCTTACCTTTGTCTTCTAAGTACCTCAGAGAAACCCCGGTACATCTTTTTCAACTAACAACCCATTTTTTTTGTCTGACCAAGGTTTTTGTTTGTTGTTTTTTTTTAAATACAGAATTTTCAGTAAATCATAGGGGTTTTTTAAGTCAAAGCTTAACAGAGCTTTTTTAGGAAAATGTTCTCCTTTTGCTCTGTTGAAAAAGTGCCTTTCAGAAGATATGTTAAGATTTTCATGCTCTAAAAGTGGAAGGAAAAATACTTCAGCTTGTTGACTGGTTGCTGTAGCACAGCCATCAGTTCAGCAAAATACATCAGAGCCTCATTCAGAGTCTTTCGCTGCCTGCTGGATAGATAAAAATGTTAGAGCAACTGGATGCTTAAATTAAATGTCGGACTGTTAACAACTGGGAGCTTTGGAGTGAAAATTTGTCCAGGGGAAGAAGCAAGATGCTTATTATGTGATGCCTTTCACCCAGGAATGCTGGATTTTGGATACTTTAGGTTAGGCATTTATAGTCTTACCCCCACCTTTTAATTAATTTTTTTAACCTTTTCTAATGTGGTCTTCATGTGTAACATCTATGGCTGTATATATTGTATGAGTAAAAACAAGAGCAAGAGTTTCCTGGCTCCAATTGTCAGATCATGGGTTCTCTTTTAAAGTTGTTAGTATGGCATTTTACCAAAAGTACTTGATTATTTTCACTTCCCTTATCTTCCATCTATGTATTTTGGTGTGTGCAAGATGAGAGATGCTTTGGAAAAGAATGGTTTTAAATTTTATGTATCAGGGCTGGTCCAACACCAAAAGTCCCCTTGGGGGCAGTAAGGAACCAAGGGAGCTTTGTCTTCATCAGAAAGAAGTTAGGTTCTTGATGCAGTTAACAAGGTAAGATCTTAGCAGACAGGGCAACTTGCCACTTTCTCATGACTTAGCAAATAGTTGCTGTGTGTGCTTAGCTAGTCTCTGCTAGGAGCACATTCCTTTTTCCTTTGAACAGAAGAACTTGCAGACAGTATTCTGATGAAATGATCTGAAATGAGTGTCAAGGATGTTTTCAAGATCTGATAAGTGTGTATGTATTTTTTTTTGGTGGACTTTAAAGAGAATTTACGTATATGTTGTAGCTGTGTAAAGGGTAGCAGAACTAGCTTGCAAAAACCTGAGGTCAGAATGACTTCCACACCTGCTGAGTTCTTAAAAAAGGAGTTGAAAGAGTGCTACAGGGTGGTTTGCTGATTCAGCCTGGCCTTACAGTTCCTGACCTTATCTTTCTATAAAAAACCTGAACTGTTTAATTTTAGTGTAATAGTTGTATTCACCTAGTCTTGTTGTGGTCTAGATAAAAATTGCACATAGACTTTTTTTTCAAAATCAGAACAGGAAAGGAGATGTGTTGAATTAGTGTGTTTTTTCAGCTAATTTAAAAGTAAATCATACATTATATATGTTTTCAAAGTTGCACACCTTTAAATAAGGGCTAAAGTTCTAGTTCAGCAACCTGTAGTAAGTATTACCGTTTTGTTTAGCCTTTTTGGTAACAGTAAAGGAGGTGCCTATAGTATTGTGTCTATTATGGTATGTTTAACTCTTAATGTCTGAGAACTATGTATGGAGGTCTTTTTACCTTAGATGAAGCTTCTTGATTTTTAATATTTAGCAGCATGAAGGCTTTGTGTGAAGTATGAGAAGTTTCTAGTATTAAAGATGAATGTAACTGACTTTAGTGAGACTCATTACTAGGAAAAAATGGGGTTTTTTTCCATATCATAATTAACTGTTGATAGTTCATATTCCAGGAACTGGTCCCTTAATGTTAATTTTGAACTTAATTTATATTTCATGTTATGTAGCTGGCATGACACTTTTCAAAAGTGTGATTTAATACGTGGCTAACAAACCACCTCTACTAGGAAAACTGCAGTGAAATATGTAAAAAGATTATTGTGTCCTGGAACAGTGATTGATACTAACAGACAGTGGTGCAGCATTTGTGGTCTGGTTGGATACATTCCTCAGCTAGCCAGCCTGCATAGCAAAGATTGCTCTTGGGAAAAGTCCCTGAATTCTTTGGCTCTTAGACAACAAAGTCATACCAGTGACATGGCATATTGGAGTATTTGTAAGGGGGAAGGACTTGAGGTCAGTTTTAGTTTTGGGTTTTGTTTTTAAATGTTGAGTTACATGTTATGATCCCAAAACCTTTCATTCCCCCCCCCCATCACTGTACTTCTGTAAATTTATTTTAAAGGGGTATTTTTAAACAAGGAGCAAGAGAATAAAAGACAAAGTTTAATGGATATCAAAACTATAAAGTAATAGACATTTTTTTTCTGTTCTCCATGCAGTTAAGAGTATGTGGTAGCAACTGTTGTGAAATCCTGATTCTAATTATCCCATGCGAGAGCCATGGGACTTCTGCGTGGAATGACACTACTTGCTGGTGCTTTCATGGAAGTGCCATCAGTGCACTCTTAGGGTCTTCTGGAGATGGGCATGCGTGGGCCGGTACAATCCTCTATTCAGATCGTTCCCTGATAGACCTCTAATGAATCCTCATTTACAGCTCAGCGTTTGTATAGCAAAGTATTCTGGCTAGTAACTTGTGTACATTAAAACCAAAGGCTAGTATTTGTATAGGATATGTACATAAAATAGGTGAGGATTTTCTGTTTGGTTGAGGCATTTGTACCAGTGCTGTCAGTCAAGAGGAACATGGTAGCCATCCTCAGAGAGTAAAGATACTACAAATTAGAAAAGCTGAAATAGCTGTTTGGGTTTTTTTAATACCTTAGAAAATTATCACCAATGTGGTGATAATTATTCAGTTGTTTTTTTCCGTCTGGCAGTAAAACATTGGATGTTGTTTTGCTTTGAGTATTAAAAAGAACAAGGGAGCAAGTGACCAGTTACTGTATTCGTGGGGTTGTGTTAGAGCATTTGGTACCTGTGTCTTCATGTAGCTGTCCTTGCATTTGGTACCTGTGTCTTCATGTAGCTGTCCTTACTTCTCCCCACATTCTCAGTTTCTCTGGAATCACCTTCCTTTCAGTGATGTGGTCAGGACGTCATAAATATGAATTTTTAAGTCCTTTATATGTCATATAGAATGCATAGAAATGCTAATGTAGGTCTGTGCAAATTTAGTTACATTTGGATTGAGTGCAAAATTTGTTTTTTAAATACAGGATATTAGACTACTTTGTATTAACACCACAAATTCTTTCTGGTGTGAATATGTTGCTTTGAAACAATGAAGCTGATAAAGTAGCTTGTCCTTGTGGTTGGTGTCTGCTGCTAGAAATCTTAATAGGGATGGTACTTCTAAGTGTTTTAGAAAAGCAAGGTAATGGTATAGGTTTTTTGTCCTATCCTTTAAAACTTAGTTTGAAGAATCCAGTGGAAATAAAAATATATTAATCCTACATACAAATATGCTGATAATTTTAAGGAGTTTCTGTAGCTTGCTACAGGCATTGGCTCAGTCCTGGTATGTTTGTTAGTGTTTGTTTTGTACCGAGAAAAGATTCTTTGGTGTTTTGTTGAATTTTTGTTTATGGCAGGTGTGTACACTGTCTAATTTTTGTGTTTTACTTTTAAGATATGCCATTTTTTGTATTTTTAAGTGGTATCCATGGATTTTTTTATTAAAATGAATAATTTTTACTGAAAGGATAGTTGTCATTTATCATAAAAAAGGAAAGCAATCCTTCACTTTGAGAAGAGTTTAATTCTTGATTTTTAAAATTCCATACATGAAATACATTGCAGATATTCACTGCTGAAAAGGTAGCTGTGAGATGTCTTTCAACAACGACTGAGAAACTTGTTTGTACTTTTAAGTCCGTTTTAAGCAGACTATAATGTGACCTTATTTGTAGGTGAGTTAAACTTTACTGAAATGGAAAGCTTTCTTCAGCAAGTTTATAATAACACATTTAGGTACAAGAGTACTTTTGCTGACATTCATGTTAGGCATATAATCATAGAATCATAGAATGTTTTGGGTTGGAAGGAACCCCTAGAGGTCATTTAGTCCAACCCCCCTGCAAGAAGCAGGGACACCCCCAGCTAGATCAGGTTGCTCAGAGCGCCATCCAACCTGGCCTTGAATGTTCCCAGGGATGGGCCATCCACCCCCTCCCTGGGCAACCCGTTCCAGTGTTTCACCACCCTTGTTGTAAAGAATTTCCTCCTTATATCCAATCTAAATCTACTCTGTTTTAGTTTAAAACCATTATCCCTCGTCCTGTCACAGCTGGCCCTACTAAAAAGATTATCACCATCTTTCCTGTAGGCCCCCTGTAGGTACTGAAAGGCCGTAATCAGGTCTCCCCGCAGCCTCCTCTTCTCCAGGCTGAACGACCCCAACTCTCTCAGCCTGTCCTCATAGCAGAGGTGCTCCAGCCCTCGGATCATTTTTGTAGCCCTCCTCTAGACCCACTCCAACAGTTCCATGTCCTTGTGCTGAGGGCTCCAGAGCTGGACACAGTACTCCAGGTGAGGTCTCACGAGGGCAGAGTAGAGGGGAAGAATCACCTCCCTCTACCTGCTGGCCACACTTCTTCTGATGCAGCCCAGGATGCGGTTGGCCTTCTGGGCTGCCAGTGCACACTGCCGGCTCATGTCTGGCTTTTCATCCACCAATGAATGCTCTGTTGAATTAGGGTGTAATGTTATTTGGTATGTGTTACAACAGTGTGTCTCTTAATCTTATTAAAGAAGGAACTTAACAGATCTGGAGTTCATTTGAGTGTATTTGCTTCAGAACATTTGGTATATCTGAACGGCGTGGGTCAGGAAGTTGTATAGCTCCCAGTTCATCAAAATGAATTATACAGATAAATGTTCTATTTGGACCAGGTGTGTGGTGCTTCTGTGGGTTTTCTGTAGCTTGTAGATCTTCACTGTACAGGATGAGTATGTTCAACAAAGTTTCAACAATGGAGAGATTCTTAAATTTTCTTCATTTAAAACCAGCTTTAATTAAAAGGAGATAGAAAACAAGGTGCACTGATTAGGTATTAGCACAAGTACAGGAAGAAATGAAATGTTCCAAGCTGGGACATTTACACTCAATCCTACTAGAATGTGTAGGAGATACTTGCTAGGGAAAGTTGGAGAGAAGAACCTGGTGCTGTAAGAGTGAGCTGGGCCGTACTGCACTCTTGAGAGGAATGTTGCAATCATTTCATACTGTCAAAGGAGCTTTTGGTCCTCCTAAAAGAATAGAAAGATAGTTTCTGGTTAGTTTTCTTTATGATACTAATTTACTGTGTTGCAGTAACTGAGATAATTTGTTTTGGATAATTAATTGTGGAATTTCAATGGCTTTGAAATAATTTATTTGCTTTTTGTAGGGAGTAATAAACTGAGTGACAAGTAGTTAAGAGGTGCTCTCCTAAGAGTCTACCAGGTTGTTATGTACATCTATGCAGTTGTCTTTGATAGAAGTGCTGCAAACACTGTATGAAACAATACTGACCTATCGGTGAAGTTAGAGCATAACTGTATCTTGGCAATTTGAATCACAGAGTAATTAGGTTAGAAGGGGACCTTCTGCAGGTCATGTGGTCCAGCCACCTGAAGCTTATAAAGCTAGATCTGGACTTGTCCGGTTTGGTTTTTTATATGTCAAAGGATGAGGTCCAACAGTCTCTCTGGACAGACTGTTCCAGATCTTGTCCACCCTTGAGAATTTTTTTCCTATTGTAATATAGGACTTCATTGTAGCTCATGTCCATTAACTGTTAACCTTCAGGAAAATTAAATTGTTTTCCAGTTACAAAAAGTAGTGTTAATTTTTAAGGATTGCAGTTTGGTTTTCTCTGGGAAATTTGTTTAATGTCTTGAGGTTTTGATGCTTGGGAAAGGTGGTTAGAGGGTTCTATAATAATGTTAAAGTTAGTTTTCAGTTTTCTTGTAATGAAAGTATGATATAGCATTGTCATGGTTTAACTCAGTTGGTAACTAAGCACCATGCTACTGCTTCCCTTTTCCCTACAGTGGCATGGGGAGTAGAGTGGAAAAACACCGTGTGGGTTGAGATAAATACACTTTAATGGGATAATGAAGATAATAATGATAAATAAACCAAATGATGCACAAATGCAGTTTCTAACCATTTGCAGAATAAAACTGATGTACTGTCTGGCTCTGAGCAGCGATCCTGCTTTCTGGCTAGCTTCCCCAGTTATATCAAGAGCATGATGTTACATGGTATGGAGTATCCCTTTCGCCAGTCTGGGTCAGCTGCCCTGGCTGTGCTCTCCCAGCCTCTTGTGTGCTTGGCAGGGCATGAGAAGCTGATAAATCCTTCACTTAGTATAGGCAGTACAGCTACTGAGCAGCAACTAAAGCCATCACTGTTACCAACATTACTCTCATCCTAAATCCAAAACACAGCCCTGTACCACCTACCAGAAAATTATTCCAGCCAAAACCAGGGCAATGTTCTTCCCTTATTCCATGCCATCTAAGTCATGCCTAGGTCCTATACTTCCCAATATATTCCAGTTAATCACCATTGCTTTTCCTGTCTTCTGATACATACAGACAGATATCGTTCCCTTAGTCTGTGGGCCATCTCTCTAAAAGGTCTGTCAAGTCAACTTAATGATTTAATTTTGGGCTGCAGCTGTCATACAGTCTTTTAGGACAGGAGAGTGTGATGTTGGATGATTCTAAGCTTATGTGTTTGGTGCAGTCCATGCAGGTTGAAGATACAGATCTGGAGGAAGTTGGTAGGTGCTCATGGCTGAAGTCAGTTCTAGATTCATCACTTCTGCACCTTGCTTGGTTTCATCAAACATTGTTCTGGGTTATTCTTACAGTAATACTATTAAGGCATATAGCAATCACAATAGGGATAACATGCAGTTGTTATGCAGTTGTTTTAAAATAGAGGGAGGGAGATTTAGATTGGATATTAGAAAAAAGTTCTTTACTGTAAGAGTGGTGGAGCACTGGAACAGGTTGCCCAGGGAGGTGGTGGATGCCCCATCCCTGGAAACGTTCAAGGCCAGGTTGGATGAGGCCCTGAGCAACCTGATCTAGTTGGGGGTGTCCCTGCTTCTTGCAGGAGGGTTGGACTGGATGACATCTGGGATTCGCTTCCAACCATAATCATTCTATGATTCTATGTAGCAGTTAATGTCATACAACTTAAATCAGTGACTATTCTCACTGAAAATCAAATTTCCTTGGGGTGCACTGTTGTTCAGCATCATTCACCAAGAGCACCGAGGTCCTTGAGTAAAAACAATCCTTCAGATGCATTTGCCTGAGGCAGGAGTAACCCAGACTGTCTTTCCTAATGTACTCTTTATGTGCAGTATGGGGATTTTTTCTCCTTCTACAGTATGTGGAAGCTTTGATTAGTCTGGGACAGCTCTATTGGTAGACACCCCTGGTGTTTACTGACCAGGTAACCTTTGTTAAATGTGTTGTAGGGTCCCACCACCAATTGCTCTCAGTATAGTTTTTAGTAGTCTCCTGTATAATTTGATTTTCCCATAGGCTGGTGGGTGATGGGGGTGTTGTTTGACTCAAATCTTTGTCACCATAGAACTTGCTTTTCAAAGCACATGGTAGTGTTCTGCAAGGTGACGTGGAGCTTGGACTATGTTTCCAGCCATTCAGTAGTTGCTTCCACTAGTACACAGCAGTTGCCTTGGTGGGTTTGTTGGAGTGCCAGGCCTCCTTGTATTGTAGCCATAATCCTCTATACCAGAAGGGGTTTAACCACTTTGATTGTGGTGCATGTTTCACATTCACAGACAACCCGTGCAATAGCACTGGCACCTCAGTCACGAGTCTTATATACCATCTCTTGGGCAGAGGGACACTTAATCCTGATAGCTGAAGTACTGGTCCATACACTTGGGAGTTTGGAGCCATCCTCTTTGACTTGCCAGGCCTCCTGGGGTGGGTGGTGGTTTGTTTTTTTTTTAACAGGTTTTTGGACTTACTTGGACACACTTTGCACAATGAAGACACAGGCCCTTAGGGAGGAAGACAGATTTTCTTCATGTTACCCAAGTTGTCCAGCCACTTGATTCACTGTTGGTGTCTTTTTGTCTTACTGCCAGGTACTGGTACATATGACAAGCATATGACAGCGGCTCACTCTGTACAAACTTCTACCATGTGGGTGGTGTACACTGGACTTGTCTCAATCTGTGGGAAACTGTGTGTTGCCCAGAGCTTAATAAATCATCTCCTGCACACAATTCCCCCAGGTACTAGATACCTCTCTCTGTGGTGGTCCACTTGCCTGGGTGGCATGTAGCATCTTCACTACAGGATACCTTTTCATCACACCTGACAAGTCACCTCCAGAGGTTGATGGCTTGTGTCCTTTTCCAGTCACATTCACAGAATTGTAGGGATTGGAAGGGAGATTGTCAATGCACACTTCCCTAGACAAGATTCCCAGTTGCTTGGCCTCCCTATCCTCTAATTACAGGTTACTGGCCCTATTATCCAAGCACTGGAGCAGTCATGTGACACATTGTTCACGAATGATGATGGAATTGTTTTGCGTAATAACTTGCAGCTCAGGGTTAGGGTAGTTATCTCTGGTTCTGTCCCTCCTGTCATTGTGATGGCCCTGTTTTACCATCCATTACTAAATGAGTTTACTTTTGTGTTATTTCTTCTTGTGTATGGAGTGACTGATACCAGTTTGGTTTAGTTCTCTGGTTCAGTCACAATGCCTGTCGCAGGGTTTGCTGTCTATTCTTAAATAGTTGTTTAAACCTAGACAAGACTTGAACCACATTCAGGAGACCTGGTAACAGAAGCAAGCTGTCAAGGATCCCATGGATATTGAGGATTCTTAAGAGTTGTTGTTATTAGCCTGAAGAAGAAGTTAAAGAAAGGAGTCTCTCACATACGCTCTCTGAAGAGAAAGAGTGAAAAGTGCAGTTTTTAATAGCTTCTGACAGATGCCACTCTAAGCACAGAGATGAAACAACTGCTGTTGTTCTGTTCTGTGTGCTACCTGCTGCCACTGAGTACAGATGCCTGATTGGTCTGATGATCAATGATTTTATATCATAAGCCAGTTGTCCACAGTACAGCAGAGAAATAACCGTAATCCAGTGCCCAAAGATAAAGCCCACCTAAACAGTGGTAGCCAGATAATATGGCAAGTAAATGTTATGAAAAACAGCTCTGAGAACAAGTAACATGAGGTTGTGACCAGTGCACCAGTGACTATTAAATTAATATAATGAAAGCTTAACCCTCTGTGCCCTGCATTGGGTGCCAGAAAAGGATTGACATCACAGGATTGACATTGTTTAATCCCAGCTGGTAACTGAGCACCACCATACCCCTTTCCACTGTCATAGAGATGGAGAGGAGAATGGGAAAAAAACCCAGTTAAAAGAGTTTAATAGGATAACATAGGTGAGAATAATATAAATATAATATATATATTAAAAACTGAAGTGATGCATAAATGCAGTTGTATACCACATGGAGAAAAAAAATCCTGATGCCCAGTCTTTTTCCAAGTAGCAATCCTGCTTGGCTACATTTCCCAGTTATATCTGGAGCATGATGTTCTGTGGTGAGGCATATCCCTTTGGCCAGCCTGGGTCAGCTGTCCTGGCTGTGCTCTCCCAGCTTCTTCTGCACCTGGCAGGGCATGAGAAGCTGAAAAATCCTTGATTTAGTGTAGGCACTACAACTACCTAGTAACAACTAAAAACTGACACTGTGTTATCAACATTACTCTCCTCGTAAATCCAAAACATAGCCCTGCACCAGCTACCAGAGAGAAAATTCACTGACTCAGCTGAAACCAAGACAAGCATTAGTGACATTTCTCATTACTGTAAGAAAAACCACATTTTGTTTTCTTTGTGAGGTCTTGCAAATCACTGCAGAGTTACTCTGTAGTTGTCATTCCATTTAGGTTGGTTTGCTGTTCTATAGGTACACTGACAGTTGCTTCAGTAATGCATGTTTGGTCACTTTATGGTGTTTTTTTTTAGAAAGATGAAGTTTAAGGCTGGAATTAGTTTTAAAATGTAGTTGCCATCTGGTTTTAAGATTATGATATATTTGAATTCACACCTTGTTAAAGGTTGCTGTAAACTTGTTGCACTTGGGTTTTTCTCGCTGTTTAGATATTCTTAAAGTATTTGATTTGAATGAAGAACATGTTTGGTAACTGTAAAAGGCTGATTCCTGAAACCTGTTTAATTCTTTGACTCCCCTACCATAAATGGTAGGGTTTTTCCTCTCCTATGCTGTCTTCATGATACAGTAAGCATGGAACTTTGGAATGCTTTGGTTGATTAGCTGACTGTTGTGAAACTGTCTGAATGCTCATATTCTAATGATGCATTACATCACTATAAAAATATTGTAAAACATAATGTTGAGTAGACTAAAACTTAACAAACTATGACTAAATAATACCTTTTACTTTTTTCCTCTACAGGCTCATAAGTCAGTGAATTTTGTTTCAACTCTGCTTCAGATCACTATGTCCGAGCAACTGGATTTGCCAGTGAGACAGGCAGGCAAGTTTTTTTTCATTGTGTTGACTTAAGTGGTACATACACACAAGTACATATATGCACATACTGTTAAAGAGTTCTAGGGGTTTGATCTCAGATACTCAGAAGTTGGGAGTCACTGGAGCAACTCAAAGCATCACCTTGAAGCTGCTATTGTTACTTGATGGAGATTTCTTATACTTCATTTTTTTTCTGATGGCTCAGGAAATGTGATCTTGATCACTTGTATCTTCTGTGTAGCAGACTACATTTTAGCATAAGCCTAACTTGCATTTTTATCTTAGTGTTTGGGGGTACCATTCAGATGATTACTCAAAAATGTTACTGCTAATATGTATAATGTGAAAAGGGAGGGGTTTGAGAACAGCCTCTGAAAATTCACCTTCAGTGTAAGCCTATTAAAACCCAAAGCAGTCTGTAGAGAGTGGAGATGACTTGTGAAACACATAGTGTACAGTGAATGTTTTGCCAAGCAATTAATGGCATGATAAATCCCTCTGAGTTCAGATTGAAGTCTACATCATTTCTGTCTTGTAATAGCACATACCTGCTGAGGTTGCACTCTCATTCAGAAACCCTTTATCTTCTGAATCTTCAGAAATTACATATGAAATTTTTGAAGCTCCTTTATGTATTTGTACGTACACATTTGTACAAGCTGGAGCATAGGATATTCCATTTGGATATAAGGAAAAACGTTTTCACTGTGAGGGTGATGGAGCACTGGGACAGATTCCCCAGAGAGGTTGTGTAGTCTCCGTCTCTGGAGACATTCAAAATCCGCCTGGATGCGTTCCTGTGTACCTAATCTAGGTCTAGGTGATCCTGCTCAGACAGGGGGGTTGGACTAGATGATCTTTTGAGATCCCTTCTGACTTCCAGTATTCTGTGATTCTGTGACTAACAGTAACTTTGTTATTAGTTTGTCATTTGAGATTTCCTGTTGCATTTTGTATGCCCTTTTCTTTCCAAGTGCATATATTATATTCTATATCTATATTCTGCCACAAAAGTAGTTTGGATTTGGTTGTCAGATGGTAAATGCAGGCGTTTGTGCCAGCAGCCTTATGGCCACCAAGTGCTGTAATCCCTAACCTGAGTGCAAAGAAGGATTATTTCTCTTTAGCGTTCACTTCTAGTATCACAAACTTAATTAAGGATGGTTTAGGTAGTAATTAGTATTGATTGGCTTTGTTTTAATAAAAATACTGTGAAAGCAATTACAAAGAGTTTTTCGGAAATGTTTAGCTAAAATACTCCACAACTATATGTAGCACAGAAAAGCGCTACATCAGTATGTTTAGTGTTTTTATATAGAAACAAATTCCTTACAGAACTGAACTACAGACATCACAATAAATAGGTAAATGAGTATCAACCTAGTAAATGTTTAGGTTAATAATTTGCATGGTTTATGAGTTTTGATTGTTCTCCAAAATGGTCAGTGAATTATTCATTTCAGTCACTTTTGTTCTCAAATAGATTTGTGTGCAAAATGCTTGTTGTGCTTGTTTGCTTTGTACTTTGAATAGCTATCAGCTAATTTGCCACTTCTGTTACACAGGAGTTATCTACTTGAAAAATATGATAACCCAGTATTGGCCAGATCGTGAAACTGCACCAGGAGAGATTCCACCTTACTCCATCCCAGAAGAAGATAGACACTGTATTCGTGAAAATATTGTAGAAGCCATTATTCGCTCTCCTGAGCTGATTAGGTATGCAGTTTTAACCTGTTTATGAATCAGCTGTGGTTTCTGACGGTTGCACAACTAATATCGCTGGCATGCTAAGCATCATTGCCATACACTGTGTATCCTAAGCATAGAGTAATGTAGATGGAAAAACAGCTTTTAGCTTGTGCAACATGTAAAAATGTAACATTCCTCCAAACGCGGAGTATTAAGCAGAAAGTGCAGAGCTTAAACCTTCTAAACAAAATTTGAAGTTTGGGCAGTATTAGTTTTTTCAACACCACAACAGTGTTATTAAGCAATTGTAGTGACTTATTTAATCATTGTGCATTTCGTTTCTAGAGTACAGCTTACTACTTGCATTCACCATATTATCAAGCATGACTATCCCAGTCGCTGGACTGCAGTTGTGGAGAAAATTGGCTTTTATCTTCAGTCTGACAACAGTGCTTGTTGGCTTGGAATTCTTCTTTGTCTTTATCAACTAGTGAAAAATTATGAGTAAGTTCTTTTCTGTCATAAACCAGAATAATATATCTGTGTGTATGATTTTGTCGTGTTTGTATGTTGTAACTATATGGAATTGCGTGTGGGGTTATGCAAAAGTGATAGAAATCTGATTTTAGAAAATACTCTTGAATATTTGCTGTGCAGATGCTGGCTCATGTATCCTCCACCAAGAAATCACAGAAAACCTGCCCTAATAAAAGATTTGAGATCAGAAATGAAGAGAGAGGTTTTGACGCCTTAGCTTAGTAGTTGTTTTTTACGGATTGATAGTAGTAAGAAACTGATAAAAATGGTGACTGTTGCAGAAAATTGCTTATTTAAACCAGGTTTAGAGTTAATTTGTGCTCTAGGTATCAGTGATAGTAAACAAGTAAAGGTTTAAAACTCTGAAGTCTGTTAGGAAGTTCAAAATTAGATGGTGGTGGTATGATCGGTTTGATAGCCTCATCCAACCCATTGTAGGAAATCTATCGAAGCTCACTGTTCTTCTGTGTACAAGGCACTGGGCCAGGATACTGCTGAATGTTTTTTGCTTTGTGTTTGGTATTACGCGCAGAGAAAGTTGAAGCTGCTGCTGACATGCTGGAAGCTCACTCAGGCTGTATAAGAGAGAAGTACCATCTTGGAGTGGGGAATTGTAGTAGGGGAACTGGTGGAATCCACAACTTGTCAGAGCTGTCACACATGACACTTTTGTTTCAGGCACTTTCACTGTCTGAACTTGATGAATTTTATGTAAATTAGTGTAAAAAAGACAAATATCAGTTTTCCAAAAGTTATTTTTTACAGGAGTGCTATCAAGAGTGCTTTGTAATCCCATTTTGGAGGTTCTTTTTGGTGGATGAAAATTGCGAGTCCTGTTAGGAAAAGAAAATAAACCAATTGCTTGCATGATTTTTAATTAACACATCTTTAACCAAATATACAGTAGAGATCTTTGAGGTATAAAATGAAGTGTTTTCTGGTCGTGTATTATGATTATAGCAGTCATTGTTGAGGGACCAATTTTGATATGGGCACAGCATTGCATTATTAACAAAGGTAACAGGTATGCTCATAATCTCAGTTGATCAAACATTTCAGGTGAGGCCAGCTACTGCTTGTACTTGTTGAGCCTTCTGGTGAAGTCAGCAAGGGTTGGTTTCATAAAACTTGTAGGAATACGCACATTTAATTGTGTAACAATACATGTGCAAGCTGGTCTCTTAAATTTGTTAGGTTACTTATGTCAGGTTTTTTGGGGGAAGTATGTAATATTATGACTTTGATCAAGTTTTTACTGCTTGAGTTGTAGGAATATGCAGCTATTGAGTTGGATCCATTTTTGGTGGGTTGGTTTTTGGTTTAGTTTTTTTGTTAGCATGGAAGGTAAATATCTCAGGGCTCTTCAACATTATTTTTTTTTCCTTCAAATCCAGCCAGCAAGATCTAAATGACTGCTTTTTTCATAATAATTTTTTAAAAATGTTTTTCAGCTCTGTCTTCTGCAGAAACTAGAAACTGAGTTTTCCTGAGCTCCAAGTAATCCTTATATTGAGGTTTCTATTTCAAAAAATATACAGAAACAGTATTTTAGAGTAGTTTTTACAGAACATGCTATCTGGCAGCACACTGAGTAGACTTTATATTTCTGTAAATTGGCACTGTTTACTGGGCTTAGCGTTAATATTTACTAATGCATTGAAAACTACCACAAATGTATGGGAAAAAAACCACAAATAAGCTACAATCCAATCCCCAAAATCCCTACTAGACTACAAGAATATTATGATATTAATTATGTACTTAAAAAAATAAAGCTGTACAGTTTTGAAGGGATATTTTACTTTTTCTGTCGTCACCGGGATGGACAAGATGCTATTCTGCTGTGATAACACTGAAGTCAATAAGGATTTTCTTCTTTGTAAATTAAAAGTTGGGGAGAAGATTTCAAAGTGTAGCCTCAGTTCCTTTTGGGGAATTTTGAAGTGTTATGAGAAAAGTGGAGCCTTGTTTTCAGCACAGGCGAGCTGGTGGACTGTCACCAGCATGGGAAGGTCTGAGGCCCTATTTATTTCAAGGGGGGGCTGCAATCAAAGCTTGCTTAGTTTGCCACTTAGCCTCGAAGCCTACATTATCAAACTGTTAAATAACAGTAATGGTAAACGGTGAGAGACTTCACAGTTTACTTTCTTCAGTGTCATTGAAGTTATCTAGCTTCTGGAAGTGATTTGGGAGGTTGTGGATTCTGATAAATGTCTGTCGGGAATTTTACTGCCTATCCCAGCATATGCCATTCTTTGCGATAAACGTGTGCCTTTTATCTTGTGGCTTTTGTAGTGCTCTGATTCCTTTCACTATAGCAGCAGTGTGGTAGAACATGATGTAGTAGTCAAAGTGAGTAAGTTGGCAGAGCTACATACATTACCAGAAGAAATCTAATGTATGTGTATAGGGGAGTGATGGACACTCGGTAGTTTTCTAACTTGCCTTTTAACTGTAATATTGTCTGGCTATAGCTTTATTTCAAATTCTGTAACAAGGAATGGCTGGAGTTTTTTTAAATCATATATTGTTATGAGCTGTAACATAACCTACTCGTATCTAGCCTATGTAGAGTTGTACTTTAAAATTCAAAAGCAACCTGAAAGATACAGAAGACTATTTTGTTCTTATCTGAAGGTATAAGAAACCTGAGGAGCGGAGTCCTTTGATAGCTGCAATGCAACACTTTCTACCAGTTCTGAAGGATAGTTTCATTCAGCTCTTGAGTGATCCATCCGATCAGTCTGTCCTCATCCAGAAACAAATCTTCAAAATATTTTATGCCCTTGTGCAGGTAAAAAAATAAACTTTATATATACTTGATCATTATCTTAATTTAAAGCATTATTCTTTTCCTTAAAATAGTGAATGACAGAAATATTAATATTAAGTTACATCTGAATCATTTCTCCTACTGCTCAACTGCTGTATGAATCACAGGTTTTTGGTATGCTTCATAGTGCTGTACTTTAGCTTTCATGCAGTGCTATTCTTGGTAGGCATTAGATAGAACTAACAAACTGTCCTTTAAGGTAGTGTTTGTTAGGAACAATGATAGATAGTAGAGACCAGCCTGCATAGAATTACCGGGGTAGGTGCAGCAGTTTGAAAAGAAGCTGTTGGTATGCTGTTAATGGCTTTAGAAATTAATGAAAAATCTATTTAAGTTGTGCCTTAGCATTGCATAGGAGAATTGAAGACCTCTAGCACCATTGAGGATATAGACTAGATGGTGCTAAATTCTTTGGCCTGGCTTTCAATTAAAATTTACATGTCAAACTGTGAAAGTAACGTTACTATCAAATTGCTTTATAATAAATTTATTTTCTTTTAATAAGTACACATTACCTTTGGAGTTGATAAATCAGCAAAACCTGACTGAATGGATAGAAATCCTGAAGACTGTTGTTGACAGGGATGTACCAGCTGTAAGTGACTTTTGGCTGCTTGTCTTTAAGCTTAAATATTTCTGATTTCTTAGAATGTTAATAGTTTCTATTTCTGCATCCTTTTTTTCTCAATAAGATGCCCAGAAATTAAATTATAAACTAAATAGCGATTTTTAAATGGAATAGACAGATTTTCAGAAAATGTTGTTTGTATGGGATTTCTGTGTTTTCAAATTCTAGCACGACTTATTTTGTCTTCTTGCTTCAAGAATTTATTGACAGTTTATGCAGAATGTCATGGGATTTGTTTGTAGATATGCTGTACTTTATAATTCTATTAAGCTAGAGGTGCAAATGCCAGGATAAAAGTAAAATATAGTTGTTCAAAATACACATAATTATAAAATATTTATGATATAATTAAAAAAAAAAAAACCAACAAGTTATTGTGTAGTTGGTAATTTGGTCTCCCTTCCCCACCTTAAGGAAACCCTTCAAGTTGATGAAGATGATAGACCTGAGTTGCCTTGGTGGAAATGCAAGAAGTGGGCTTTGCATATCTTAGCTAGACTTTTTGAGAGGTATATTCTCTTTCATTATTGTTTTAAAAGCAAACAAATATTCAAATCAGTAATGTTTCTGCACCTTTGAGTTTACAAACTTGCCTCTAATTCTAGGTATGGAAGCCCTGGTAATGTTTCCAAGGAGTACAATGAGTTTGCTGAGGTTTTCCTGAAGGCATTTGCTGTTGGTGTTCAGCAAGTAAGAAACACTGAAGGGGGGCGTGTGTGTTGTGGTAGGATAAGCTTAGATTTGGTGCTTATTTCTTATGTCATGATGATTTTTTTGAAAAGGCTTCTTGCTGCTGTCCACAGATGGGTTTTTTAAACACATTGGTGTGGAAAGTGTTGATGTGGGCTAAGTGAATAGAAAGATTTTTAAAAATTAATTTGTCAGACAAGACAATCCACTGAAAATAGCCTATGCAGCATCGATAATCAGTAGAGTAAATGTTCATATAACAAGCCCTCAGGTAAGCTTCAGATAAAGGCTGTCAATTTTTCTCTTTGTGGAAGAGATAGCTATAATATATGCATGCCGTATTTGACCTTATCTATCTTTTTAACTCTGATAAAGTTCTTCTTTTACTCCAAGTCATAAAGGCAAAGCTTTCTTGCCTTCTGCAAAAGTATCATCAAGCAGAAGCTTGCTTACAGAGGGGCCATTTTCCACCCTTCTCCCTTCCTGGGGGCTGCTGTTTTGACACACAGCTTCTTCTGGACCATAGCAGTTTTGAACATGTTACACTTAAATGTATATAGTTATGTATGTATACTGATGGTGTGTTAGGGCAGACTATCCTTGATTTACCTTTATTGGAGTAACTTCATGATGCAGATAATCCTGCCAAGTGGCAGCTACCTACAGGTTTTCAGGAAGGGACAGAATGAATTGGTGCAGCAGGAATTGTCATCCGCCTTTCTTCCATTGCCTGTGTTTAAAGCTTTGAAGCAGCAAGAAAATTCCCATGAATATTGGGAAACCTTGTGATCTCATTCTTAGCTTCTGGCTGTGCTTCTGGCTTCTTTTGAAACAAGTTTTTAAAAAAAAAACAACTGAGTAGTTCTTGTAAAATTTCCTTGTATTGGATCATAAATTTGTTTTTATTAAGGTGATTAGGTTGTAAATTTATGGAAATCTCAGGGTTTCTTCAACACCTTTATTTTAATCAGGAGAACAGTTCTTTGTTAAATTTGAGGTTTTATAGTTTTCACTCCTAAATAATGAATTACAGGACTTCAAAGAGGAAAAATAGGGAAAGAATCTCCTAAATATGTTTTTGAAGGTCATCTGAAGTATTAAAAGAGAAAAGAACAATTGTCACATTGAATATTAAGAAATATATCCCAACATCCTGCTCAAACAGGTGGAGTCAGCATCACTTTCTAAGGTGGTTATCTGTAACCTGTAGATGACATCAGTTATTACATGTTCATTAAGACCTTACTGGTTCAACTGATCAGTCTTTACACACATACATACGTCATACAGTGTCATTGCTGTTAGGCTGCACATAGGCAAGGATCACCAAAAACAGGTTGGATGAGGCCCTGAGCAACCTGATCTAGTTGGGGGTGTCCCTGCTTCTTGGAGGGGGTTTGGACTAGTTGACCTCTGGGAGTCCTTTCCAACTCTAGCTATTCTATGAGTCTATGATCAGTAGACGGTCAGCATAGAGTGTTTTACGAATCCACTGTTAGGATGTGAACTTGTGCCCACAAACTGTGGCAGGATGGAATAATAAACCTCAGAACAAAAGGTCCCTAGGGCTGTGTTGGTGATGAATTATGTATGTATATGAAATGTGTGTTTTGTCTTATTAGAGGAATTTATTACTAAAGAATGTGTAGCACCTGATAGCTGCAAATTGCCATATAAAGTTAAGTGACATTTAGTGGACGGATTAGTCAGTACCTGTTTTAGTCCAATGAATAAACAGACAAAAAATTTTGTTAGATTTAGAGGGGTTCTTATGTAGGATTGTGAGGGAGGCTATAATTCTTTTGGTTAAAATCATCTGTTCAATATAATATATTGATGATATCTGAATTTTCTAGGTGTTGTTGAAAGTGTTGTATCAGTACAAGGAAAAGCAGTATATGGCTCCTAGAGTTCTGCAGCAAACACTGAATTACATCAATCAAGGAGTGTCACATGCAGTCACCTGGAAGAATCTGAAGCCTCATATCCAAGTAAGTAATTTTCAGGCTTTAATACTTAGATAATTCAATAGTACATTAGTCTGTTGTATAGTATTACTGGCCTTGCTGGACTGCAGGTTTTGGGGAACTTCGTTGGTGGAAAGAGTTTAGGCTTGTTTGGTGAAGGTTAATCTTGATACTTGAGCAAAGCTAGACAAGTGCTATTTTGGTGTCAGTCCTTTGTGCTATTAAGGATTGCAGAGTAACACAGCAACACAACAAATCTGGAGATGGCGTTAACTTCTGAATTTATGGCGTCGAATAATCTTCACATACTATTATCTAAAGCAAATCTACTAACTTGCACTGTATTGTAGCTCTACCCTAAGGTAAAAGATCTCTTTTGGTAAGGTAGCACATAATGTTGCACTGTGTCCAAGAAGTGTTAGAATGTTACTGTTTCCTATGATAAATCCCGGGATGGAGAAGGTCTGTCAAATGCAGAGGTTGGTTTAGTAGATCTAACTTTTTTCAACTTTTTTTTTTTTTAATTGCAGGGAATTATCCAAGATGTTATTTTTCCACTGATGTGTTATACAGATGCTGATGAAGAACTTTGGCAAGAAGACCCATATGAATACATTCGCATGAAATTTGGTGAGAATTTGAAATCTACTTGTGTTAAAATATCACTTCACACAAAGATGAGGGTTTTATAGCTATTTGTGAAAATAGACATTGCTTTAATCTTTAAAAGAAATAATACAAAACCAATTTATTTTTTCTTATCCACATAATGTAACTTTATGTAGTTAACTTGGATGTGCTGGTGGAAATGATAGTTAATAATGACACAGGTGTCTGCACTTGAGAAAGTAGCTAATTGTAACTGTTAGAGTGTTTGACAGTTACAAAGTCAAGCAGTCTAGGTCTCACTAGCAATAATAGGCTAAATTTAATGTTATTAAAAGAGCTTTACAACAAATATTTCAGGCCCCGAACTTTTTATGATCTTAAGGATTTTCACACATGGCACAGTTCAGAACAGATTGACCACAGTGGTAAATGAAACATCATAAGGTATACCTAGCATTCCTAGCAACTTGTCAGAGTTCCACCTCTATGCTTTTGTTATTGGGGTTTTCTGTAAGTCCGCAGTCCTTTCCGGATGGGAAAGAACAAAGATACTTCAGACTTCCTGGACAAATTCTTCCCTCAACTAGGATTTTTTTGGTAGAAATAGGTTTCTTGATGGTTTTTGGATTTTCTTATCCCCTCAGGTCAGAGGCAGCCCTGTAAACAGTACAGCTATTATACAAATTCTGATAATCCTCTTCTGCAGAGAAATAAGAAACTGACCTTTTTTTTACCTCAGTTATGTGTGCTAGCCTGGACAGCAAATAACATTTATGTTGAAATTAACTCCTGTGTTACAAAATGTTTATTTTAAGTCATACAATTTCAAATTAGACATGTATAGCCAGTGATCATGAAAAAAGCGAAATTTAAGTATCATGAATCTCCAACTATGTCTTACTGTTGTTTGGTCTTGGAATACCTGTAATAAGCATGCTTTCTGAACCACCTGAAAAAGGAGGGAAAGTTGTTCTTTTGATTCATACTAAATTATTATATTGCATTAAGATCGTGAACTGTAGTGAAGGACCAAAATCTAGCTGTTGTATGCTTACTTAATAGATGTATTTGAAGACTTCATTTCTCCAACAACTGCTGCTCAGACATTATTGTTTACATCATGTAGTAAAAGGAAAGAGGTAAGCTGTTCAAGGATTTTACTTAAATAGTGTTAGCTAGACTCATTTTATAGTCTCCATTTACTGAAAGAACTGCTAAAAAACGTTTTACTTTTCTGCTGTCATATAGTACACTAAAATTTATCTTTTCTCTCCAATTTACTTTGCATTGATCTAGTTGGGATTTTTGTATTTGTCAGTTCCCCTAGAGCCTATATAAAGAATGTTGTCTTTTAACAAAGACATAAACCGTTATCTGATTCCACACTTGGAGCGGATTATTAGAGATTTAATAATTTCAGAGCACCAAGAATGCTACCTGGGATGATTGGTTGAATTACTTTGACTAACCTTACATGTAATCTAGGTCTTGCAGAAGACAATGGGCTTTTGTTATCAGATCCTTACGGAGCCAAATGCTGACCCGCGTAAGAAAGATGGTGCTTTACATATGATTGGTTCTTTGGCTGAAATTCTCCTAAAAGTAAGCATAACAAATCTGATGGTACTTTTGGCTTTTTTCTTCCTCCTTTACTTTCTTTCATGTGTAGGGGCTTGGAAGCTATGAGAATAGCTCTTTGAGTTTGCAAGTTTTTGAATCACTGCCAGGGTGTTAAAGTTGTTAAACTGTTTTGTTGGTATTACTGTCAGCTTAATTACACTAGTTTTATTAGGTCGCGTTCAAGTTCAGCTTATTTGGTTTAGTTCCTTTAAATTCTCTGCTTCTAGTAAGAATTCCTACACTGTTTCCTCTGCTACACTTAACTACATTCCCTTTTTTGTGGAAAGAAAAAATACCTATCCAGTGAGAGGCTGTTGACTTAATGAGATCTTTCCTGTGTATGGAAGAGAGGAAATACAGTGAAATTAGCAGCCAGGGCATCATGGACTTGTGTTTGGACCACAGCTCTTAAGAAGTTCCCTGAGCACTGTTGATACTGGATGAATGTACTGGCAAACAAAAGGTGTATCCAGGAGTCAGAAATGACAGGGGAAAAAGTGTCACTGTTTTGACTGAAAACTGTAAAAGTAGGATCCAAGTTTAATTACTCGTATGAGATGTCCTTGTTTCTTAATGATCTTTAAGTGGGAAGTTAAAAGTCTGAGTGTTTTATTATGCTGGTAACACTTTTATATGTGACTTTTTTTACTTTTTCTGGATAAGAAATGCATTTTTATATGAAGTTTTAAACTGATGTGTTTTTCTTTGTATTCTGACAGAAGAAGATATATAAAGATCAGATGGAATATATGTTGCAGAATCATGTGTTCCCTCTGTTCAGCAGTGAGCTAGGATACATGAGAGCACGGGTAAGGAAGCATAAGATTTCCTCTTAAGCTACACTGTCTGCTCTATATGAAGATTCAGTTTGGGAATTTTAATTTTTCCCACTAACAAAGGCACACTTTTCTGCACCTTTTCTGCAATAAATCTCATGGCTACTTCAGAGTAGTATCAGTCTTTTTGTGTGATTGTATATAGCTACTGTATGTTTTTAAATGGCTGCAGAATTGTGTGCATAGTTTCTCATCTGTGTCTGGTGGTACAGTCTTTTTGTGTTTTGCAATTAGACTGTACTGCTCACACAAAACCTGTGGCCAAAGATGAACTTGAGATCATAGTACTGGTCTAGTGATGTCTGAAAGACAAGCCTCCCACTGGCCAGCCTCCACACTCTCAAACATTGTCATTTGTTAAAAGGCTTTACAGTACCTTTATTCAACAGCAATTGTACCTTGGATTTAAAAATTTGTGTAGGTTTATGGGTATATGAGTAGTCAGTAATCCTCTTTGTAGGGTTTGTAAATGTGAATTTGTTTGATGTGATTTTTCTTTCAGGCTTGTTGGGTTCTTCATTATTTTTGTGAAGTCAAGTTTAAGAGTGACCAGAATCTCCAGACAGCCTTAGAACTCACAAGACGGTGTCTGATAGACGACAGGGAAATGCCTGTGAAAGTTGAAGCTGCGATAGCACTTCAAGTTTTGATCAGTAATCAGGAGAAAGGTAACCCTCTTTTCTTAAAGCTACAGCAAGCTTTAATGGAATAGACATTAATATTTGTGATGTTCAAGGAGACTTGTTCTTCTTTTCCTGATGTTAGTTTGCTTCTTGCAGTTGTACTTTGTAATAGTTTCCTGTAATTTTCCAGCTTAAAAATTTTGTAATTTTATGGTACGGTAAACCCAGTTTTACTGTACCTAATAATTGAATCGGAAACATAGTGGCAATATATCTGTCTCGGCGTACATTCACTGATGTTCAATTTTTATTTTTTAAAAAAATGTCTTTATCCTGGCTGCTTTTACATGGCTTAGTATTCCCAAAGCTAGCATAAAAGCCACAAAGCAAACACAAATGCTACATTGAATATTTCAGCTAATCAGTTGAAAATGCTTACATAGTCCTTCCTATTCAATTAAAATCTACATTGATAAGTAAACGTGTATTCCATAAAGACTGGAGATCGCTGTTTCTCACACTTAAGTTGTAATACTCTTGGTATATGTTGTTATTGAAAAGTTGTTCTGAGTGTTAGTATTACTTTAATCATTTATACCACCTCTTGTTTTGGCATATTAATGCTGAAGTACTGATGATTAATGAAAGTATATATTGGCATTCTTACAAAACTACAGTATAAGAAAGTAAATTCAAAATTTTTTACTTGTTCTACAGCTAAAGAATATATTACTCCATTTATTAGACCTGTTATGCAAGCTTTACTTCACATTATAAGAGAGACTGAAAATGATGATCTTACTAATGTGATTCAGAAGATGATCTGTGAATATAGTGAAGAAGTTACCCCAATTGCTGTAGAAATGACACAGCATTTGGTAAGACTTTCTTGTGAATTAGAAATATGTCTGAGATGTGAAAAGATTAAAGTTAGTTTTCTGTCAATCAATAGCTGTTGTTTCTCTAATCTGCTTAAGTGCATTGATACAATGAACTTCTGTATTTAGACTGTTCTTTCTGAAAAGTGACTTCATAATTTGAACTAAATGAAAATGTCTAAGAACGATTGTAGAAATCTTTACATGCTTGTTCTCTTAATAGTTTAATAATGAATGTTGGTAGCACATTTTAGGCTTAGGTTTTCTGTTTTTAAAATAGGAGATTAGAGTGAATTTTACTTTAAAAAGTAGATGTGAAAATAATTTTGTTGTAAGTAATGTGCAAATAAAATTGAATCTTCAGGAGAAATACAGAACTCGAATGGCATATCTAGCAGGCTGTACTAAAGGCTTCATAAGCATCCCTGTTAAAAGGCCTTGCCTTGGAGTTGGACTAAGTTTTCTTGTTCCCTGGGAGTGCCCGCGAAGTGGTCTGGTCCAGTTGAGCTACCAGTTAAAACTTGTGTCATACTAAATGTATACTTCTCTCTGCAAAAGTATATCTATTTTGTATATTTTTATTCATGAATGCATAAAGGATCACAGCTCAAATGGTTTAATGTTCACATTCTATCCATCTTGAAAACAGTCTAAAAGAGAGCAATCACCTTTTATTATTCACACATGTTTTCTTAGCAAAATTTAAATCCTTTAAGTTGTGTACAATATTGAATTTGCAGTTGTTCATCGCCAAGCATGCCCTCATTAAATGACATATGTATGGGTTGTTTTTCTGTTATATGCAGGCAATGACATTTAATCAGGTGATCCAAACTGGACCAGATGAAGAGGGCAGTGATGACAAAGCAGTGACAGCAATGGGCATATTGAATACTATTGACACGCTTCTCAGTGTAGTTGAAGATCACAAGGAAGTAAGTAAAAATTACTTCAAAGCTAGTCCGAGACACTAAAAGTCCTTTGTAGATCCAGTGTTCCTGGTGTTATCTGAAAAACTATGCTTTCAGCCAAAAAATACCTTAAAGCAGAGACTTAGTTAAGTCTTTACCCCGCAAAAAAAGTTATAACAGTATGGGTCACAGTATGTCATAGTACTGGAGCATAAAATTTTGCGACACTATTTCCCATAATAATCCAGGTTCTGGTTGAAACAGGTGGAATCAACTGGAATGTAACAGATGGAACTGTGTTATTTACCTGGAAAAACCCACCAGATTTGATGAGGTCTCTCTGCCCTTCAGAGAAAGCAGATAAAACTTCAGTTAGCTTTGAACATTGACTCTGCTGACTTAGTTTGCTATCGGCAACAGAATCAATGTCTGTAAATACAGCTGCGTGACGATGCTAAATTATACTTTCATTTACCTGCCTGACGTGCACTGTAGAATTCATTAGTGTAATGAAAACCTTTATTTAGTTTTGTGGTACTGAGTGGATTTACTTGTGCCTGAGTACAGCTTATTCAAAAGAAACTATTGCTGACTAAAGTCCTTCCTGGCAAAGTCAGCCACATAGGTTTTTTTAGTGACTCAACAATTCAGTAATAAATTCTACTCTCAGGGCTTTGAAGACTTTTTACTAAGGAAGCAGCGTAATGTGAATGCTGAATGGCCAAGGCTAGAATCTAGTGCTGCCATGACATAAACCAAGGACCTGTTCAGCTCATTTCCTTGTTGCTGAAGCCACTTGGCAAGTTTTTTATGTACTTGGTTTTGTCAGCGAATTCCTGGCGTCTAAATGAAAAATTTATGTAACAGTGTGCTAGTTCTGAAGAACTGAATTGTAAAATGTTGATTGGTCAACGTTTGCATTTAGAGACATCTCACACAGGATGACCAGTGTCCAAAGAGGTATGGTATTTAGCTGACTAGTTTCAAATCCCATTCTACATAGCTAAGACCAGAAACTCAACCCTTACTTGTCCCTATGGAAGATAAGTGTCCTAAACAGGTTAATGACTGTTACCTTAGCTGTTCCATAGACTAATAATTATTAATGGGGAAGAATGCCTGAATCTGCAGACCAGTGTTTAGACTGGTTGTCCACATGCTGTGTAAGCATCCAAAGCTAGGTTTGGTATGGGTTTGGCTTCGTGTTTTTATTTATTTCACTTTTCCAGAACAGCAAATACATTCTGCAACTTCCATGGATAACATATATATCCTTTTGATATATGCATTAACTTAGAGTGTTTTAATGGGACTGAACTGGTGCGTAGGCTTACTGTAAGGCTTTTCCTTTTTCAAGGACACCCTATAATGAGATTCTTCCAGTATTCAAGGAATATTCAAAAAACATCTTGTATTAAAAGCTGTCTTACAAATCCTTACGTAAGAGTGTGACTGTTACATTTAGTGCTTTAACATGTTTGATGTTTTCAGTTATTTAACTTCAACTGGAAAGTATTCAAAACAATCATAAATCCTTTTTTTTTCTTTCCAGATAACCCAGCAGTTGGAAGGGATCTGTTTGCAAGTGATTGGAACAGTTTTGCAGCAGCATGTATTAGGTACCTGTGTTTTTGTTGGTTTATTTTTCTTAAGTGTACGGATGAGCATTAAATTTACCCAGATTCTCGTTTTTTTAGAGTTCTATGAGGAGATCTTCTCCTTGGCTCATAGTCTGACTTGTCAACAAGTTTCTGCACAAATGTGGCAGCTTCTTCCTCTTGTTTTTGAAGTCTTTCAGCAGGATGGCTTTGATTATTTTACTGGTAAGTAGCACAGATAAATCAGAAAACCGAATGTTTTTCATATATTTGCTTTTGAGCATACAGTGAATTGCCTCTTAATTGAAATGTTAAAAGAACACTCAAGAGGTTATGCTTGAAGTATTTTATTCTGTGGCTGCTTCAAGCAGACTTGTTTTAGTGAGGCATCAATGGCTAGATGCAAGTCTACCTTGTCAAATGTTAAGCAAGAGCTGTAATTAATGTAAATATTAACATATTAATAATAAATTTTAAGTCGATTTTTAACAGCTTGTCTAACAAAACATGCAAATAGTAATCTGATCATTCTTCTTTTAATACAGACATGATGCCTCTCTTGCATAATTATGTTACTGTTGATACAGATACACTTCTGTCAGACACAAAATATCTTGAAATGATCTACAGTATGTGCAAGAAGGTAAGTTAGATTTGGTTGTGATAACAAAACCTGAGATCTCTGAAGTAATACACTTACGAACTGGGCACTTCTGCCCACAACAGGAGACTTAAAGCTGTTAAAGGCTGTTTAACATCCCCTGTGATTCCACAAATTGCATCATGTTTCAGATTGGTGCTTTTGATAAAAAGGAAAAATACACAGGAGCAGGTTCAACAACCCAGGTTTTTGAACGTGCAAGTTCTGTGTAATACACTCTGCGCATACAAGCATGCAAAGTATGCGTATTGCAGAAGGTAGATGATTTCTTTTATCTGAGATTCATAGTGGCCACACCACCATACATATGCTAAAGTCCTTAAATCTGTTGGCTAAAACAAGCGGAGTAGGGATGGAAAGTTTAAAGAATAGGAAGTTATTTGCCCAGTCAGACAAAAGCTGGGAACAGAATGCAGTTGTTCTGACTTGGTCCCATCACTTTTGGGCATTGTTTCTATATGTCAGGTAGTTGCCAACTGGGCTTTCTTCACCCAATCGAATAAAATCAATATGTAGAATACTAAGCTTTCCTGAATGTCTGCCTCTCTTTTTCTTGTTTTAAATAAGGTAGTGCTAATACTTTTATAGTCTTTACTAGTAATCCTTGGGGGTTTCAATTTTCCACTTTTGGTTATCATGTGTTGTATTTGTCAGCTGCCCTGCCCATAGTATTTCCTGAGTAATTATTTTGAAGTATTTCAAATATTATAGTGAATAACTTTCACTAGCCTTTGAGAACAGGTAGCAAACAGGCTGATTTTAAGTTGATTGTAAATAGTTGTGCATTTTATTTATATACAAATATAAATAAATTTTCTTAAACTGTTAATGGTTAGCGCGTTGTTAGCTGAGCACAGTAAATCTTTAACACAGAAGTTTCAGGTATTGTGTGGTCTCCCACTGGAAATCCCTGTATTTCTTTTACAAAATCGAGTACATGAATATGTAAGAGAAATTTTTGTTTTGTGCAAACCTTTGCAAAATGACAGCTTATGCTTATACAGTTACTGTTGTAGGCTCTGCGTCCAAAGAGATACTGAGTATTTATACATGCAGATATATTTTTACCCACATTGAGCAATGTTTCAGTCTCTAGCTGTGATATTGAGCCTTTGCTTAGATTTGGCTGCTTCGCTGATTGATGGGTGCTTACTGTAATGGGTATTTTTCAGGTCCTTACAGGAGTTGCTGGAGAAGATGCAGAATGTCATGCAGCAAAGCTGTTAGAAGTAATCATTCTTCAGTGTAAAGGACGTGGCATTGATCAGGTTGGTAACAACGTTGTTGCTATAACATATTTTAAAACTATTTTATTCTCAAATATGAACTGATCATGTGTAAGCAGCAGTTCTGTTCTGAGATGTTTGTGTAGTGTCACTAATTATCCTGTCTCTACTTCAGTGTTAGTTATCAGCACTGCAGCAGGAATTACTGTGCTTTGTCTCCAGAAATTAGGACCCTGCAAAAATCAATGTAAAAATGTTTCTGTGAATCTGAAAGAATACTTTTAAAGAGTATCTTCATTCTAAAAGTCAATTAATTATGTTGTGAGTTAATTCTAGTGAATATTTCCTGAAAATTATTCAATCTGTCAAGTTAATAGTCTTGAAATAAGAATGAAAATGAAGTTTCTGGAATCCCAATTAATGTCATAGAGAAACAAGGGACTTCCTTATGCAAATATGGAAGTTGGAATTTGAGAGATTAATTTGTGTGATACAACTATGTGCATGACAAGCACTGTGTAACAGCTGTTTAAACATTTCTTTCATGCTTTTCAATACCTGTGGATATGGTCCCTGGAAACTTTAATTTTTAATTCATTTTAAATAATTCTGGGTTTTTTTCCCGGCATGACATCTTTGAAGAGAGTACTCATTTGAATGGCTGTTTCTTAGAATGTTAGCAATATCTGTTGAGTTTATTATGGATATTTAAAAGGCTTAAGTTGATTTTTCTGGACTTCCTAGTGTACACATTTCCTCTATTCCTAATTTTTAAAACACAAGATTATATAACCAGTGATTACATCTACTGCACATGATGTCTTAAAATTCTTGTGCTTTGAATAGATTAAATCTTTTCACCTTTTCATTTCCCCTTTGTATATGACTTATGTTGGCATTTAAATACTATCCACATTTTATGCCCTTTGTATTTACACACCAGACTGTTTGGGGTTTTTTTTCCATTTTCTCAATTTTAGTATAAAATAGTCACAAAATGTAATTTTTTATCACTAAATTTGTAACGGTTCTCGCTCTTCAGTGCATACCCTTGTTTGTGGAAGCTGCATTAGAGAGATTGACCAGAGAAGTGAAAACAAGTGAATTGCGAACAATGTGCCTCCAGGTTGCCATAGCTGCTTTGTATTACAATCCTCATTTACTATTAAATACGTTGGAAAATCTTCGTTTTCCCAATAATGTGGAGCCTGTCACTAACCATTTCATAACACAGTGGCTTAATGATGTAGACTGTTTCTTGGGGTAAGTGTTTCTAATTGTGAATATTATTCTCTGTGATATGTTTCTATATTACCTACTAGTTACAACATTGATAACTCTTCTTACTCTTTCATTTTGTAGACTTCATGATAGAAAGATGTGTGTGCTTGGCTTGTGTGCTCTTATTGATCTGGAGCAAATACCACAAGTTCTAAATCAGGTTGCTGGCCAGATCCTGCCAGCTTTTATCCTTTTATTTAATGGATTGAAAAGAGCATATGCATGTCATGCAGAGCATGAAAATGACAGCGATGAAGATGATGAAGCTGAAGAAGATGAGGAAACAGGTATGGAAATTGAAACATCACTGATACTTTGTGATTGTCTTTTTTTTTTTTTTGCGCTGAGCTCCTTCGTGGGATTCTTCAGAGTTCCCTAATGCCAAGAATCAAAAGTTGCAGTGGACATATTTTAATGACTTTCAAGTGTATCTGACTTACTTTACAGGCCCTTTTCAAAACTAACCTCCTAGGCTGAGTCTTTTCAAAGTTATATCAGTCTAGCTTTTGGTGTGGGTGGTGTCATTACTGAAAGGAATTACTACTGGGGAATATTTCCCATTTAAGTGAGGAGTAAGAGTCATTAGGAGTTTCCAGGAATCCTTTTAATCCGTTGTACAGTTTGAACTATATATTACAAACTGTCCCGTAAGCTGTTTGTTTTAGCTGTGTAATGAAAATGAGTGTTCTTGTGAATCTTTTTTTTTTTGTCTTTCCATTCCTACTCCCCGTTTCCCCCCACGCCCCAGGACTAATGTAATCTCAACTTGGTCAGACTTTATAAACTTTGTTCTTCACACAGCCATTTCACAAACTGTCACATATTTTGCAGTTGTCTTTATTCTGCCTTTCCCTGTGGTCTGCTTAAGCTTTTAGTTCTGTTCCATACATTTCTCTCTGCATCATCAGCTTGGTGCCTTTGTGAGCAGTTGTTTGGAACAGTTTTCCACAATCAGAGGATTGTCTGTTGGTCTTCATCTATCTGCTCAGTTTCTTTTTGATCTCCACTGTTAAATTCTGGACTCTTCAGACTGTTGTCATCATTCATACTACTATGTTTCTTATTTCTCAGGCATTTTTTCAGCAGAGCTTTTGAATGTACCTTTAAGTGTATTTCATCAAATTATTTAAAACTTTGGAGCACAAATACTGTTATGCTTGAAGATTTATCAAGTGTTGTTCTAAGCAGTCTGTGTCTACATTTTTGTGACATGTTCCTTTCCCTTTTACACAGTTGGTGTAAGGGAGGGAGGAGCATCTGGTTGGGAAGACCATGTCACTAGGAGAGGAGTTAAACGAGCTGCTTCCGAGCTGCTTCCGTTCTTGTCTGCACTATAGTGTTACCAGTTCCATTGCCTGTTTTGCATAACCTGACATCTTTCTAATGAGCTATTCTGACAATTCTTAAGAGAAACTTTTTTGTGTGTATGTGATATTTATCTCAGAGGAATTGGGCAGTGATGAAGATGACATTGATGAAGATGGTCAAGAATATCTAGAAATTCTAGCGAAACAGGCAGGTGAAGATGGAGATGATGAAGACTGGGAAGAAGATGATGCTGAAGAGACTGCTTTGGAAGGCTATTCCACAATTATTGATGATGAAGACAACCCTATTGATGAATATCAGATATTTAAAACAATTTTTCAGAGTAAGTGATTTTATTTAGTTTCCAGGCCAATAAGTTATATTTTGCCTTAATTTTAGCATATACCATTGTAAACTAGAACCTGTGGAAAGCTTCCAAAGAGGCTTTGCAGTATGTGCTGTGAACAAGTTCCTTTTTTTGGAAAGGAGAAGCCATTATTAAACTTCCAAAGTAGGGGGAGGTGCTTGAGTGAATTTATGATGGGGAGGGAAGAGGTCAGAGTTTATATTAGTGCTTTTAAATTTTTTTAATTGTGTAACCCTGACAATACTATTCTTATTAAAATAGTGAGTTAGTAAGCTTTGAGTGAGAATATTTTAACAAACACTTTCCTTGTGCTTTGTTTTCTTTCTTTTGCAGCAATTCAGAATCGTAACCCTGTGTGGTACCAAGCTTTGACACAGGGTCTTAATGAAGAACAAAGAAAACAATTGCAGGACATAGCAACTCTGGCAGATCAGAGGCGGGCAGCACATGGTATTTTTTCCTCTTTATACCATTAATTGCTTCTTTTGCTGTTTGAATGCTGTTCATGTGCTCAAGAAGCATAATGAAAAACAAGCATATAATTCAAGCCTGATGTCTTCATCAAAGCAGTGTTGGTTACACTCCAGCAACGCTGGAAATATCTTAGGATTGTCAGATCACAGAGCCTTAATGCTCAAATCGTATGGCACTACAAGTGCGAGGCATGATAGAAACATTTGTCATAATTGCTTGGATTTGGAAACATGTTACTTGATTACCTGAAGCTGGATGAATTCTAGGTATGATAACAAACACATAAAGCAGCTGATGAATTATTTCCTGATGTGACCTAGTCCAGCTGGGGTAGACTAATTCTATGGATGGGAAATTATGGAACTAGCATCCATCTGTAAAGCTACATCATTAAGCCAATTAAATATTTCCTAGAATCATAGGATATCCTGAGTTGGCAGGGACCTATAAGGATCATGCTTTTCTTAGTATAGATAATACAGATTTTAAAATACATGAAGTGGACAGTTCTTTAGGGTGTAGGGTGTGGGGTTTTGGTTTGTTTTCTGTTTCTGCCGCTTCCTCCCTGCCCCCCCCCCAATTATTTCCATGTGTAAACTAATATAGAGAACACACTCTAAAGGCTGAATTTCGAGGGATCAATCCAATCTCGTATCCTACATCTTACCGTGTAATTACTGCAAGGTGATTCAAAATAAAAGTTCAGCAATCTTCAAATTAAGAGTGGTAGTAGAAATGCAAGTTTGATAAGCAGACTTTGTCAGAAATTATCCCACAAAGCTTGTAAGTGTCCAGTTATCCTCTTTTAATTGTTACAAAACCAGTTTCACTGTGACTCCTGCCAAGCATTAGACATCATACTGGTGAGATTATATAGAACTTGTGCATTTTATGAGGAAGTGTGTTGGGGTTTTTTTCAGCTGCTTATTCATACAGCAAGTTAGATTCAGATTGTGAAGTTTAACTTCAGCAACTAGATCCTCACTGCAAATTCATGGATACAGTCAGAGTGTACTCATACTCCATTTGGCTACCTACCACACATGGGAACATTCTCAGAAATATAGCTAGGAAGAACTTCCCTAAGTGGTTTGTCTTCTGTGCACTATGGAGCCAGAAGGGGACAAAGCAATGCTCCCCAGATCATGTGTTTCCCCCATCCTTCATCAGCCATGGCAACATTTTTCTGGCCTCTTTTCATGGAAAGAGATAAAATGCAGATGCTTTAGATAGCACGAGCTGTCCTGTATTCACAGAGAGAGACGTACATTGCAATTATTTTGAGGGTAGGACTGCAAATAAGACATTGATAAGCATGGTTAGCTTCAGCTAGGAATAATTTAAACCTTCTGCATTGGCTAGATCGTAGTAAATAAGAGCAGATATAAATGTGTGTGTTTTATCATCCCAATTTCCAGTTGCCTGTGTATTAGAGCTTGCAAAAGCCAGTGTTACAGTAATCTTCAAAGGATAGAATATTAAGGTAGTAAAACCAGACAGCTTAACTATCATTGTTAGCTACAGCGATGAATATGTGGACCTCAGATGCCAATGGTCTTGAGGTTTGGTTGAAAATGAAAAGTGATAAACTTGGTAGTTTTCTTTCAGAATTTATTATATGGTCCAGTAACTTAAACTCCAAATCATGTCCTTTGATATGGGGCGGGAGGGGGGGAATCCACGTTTACTAAGAAGTTTCTGGTGCTTCATTGGCTACTGCTGCTTATATTGTTGAATTGAGGTAGGAGATAGTTAATATCTGTGTGCTGATTTTTTTCTTGTTTTTTGTGTAAGTGTGCTCTATTACTGATTTGATGGAAATGTTTATTAATGTTAATCAGAAGAAACTGGATGCCTGTTAGTTGGTTCAGAAGTCCAGCCTTTGTTCTGGTCCTGTTTCTGAAATGTGAGAGTTATGTACTTGTGTCCAAAAACTAATGTGTGGGCTTTTGAAAACGGAAATTCACTTAAGCATAGCTATGAAAATATCAAGACATTAAAATAAGTAATCAGTCCATCTGTTTGGGGCCTGGTACCTTTTCCAATTTGTGGGTGCCACTTACTTTATTGGGTAAATCCAGGTTAAACCTGTGTCTCTGAGAGTCTCCATCTCATCTTACTGTGTCTTCCCCCTCTACACACGCATTAAAATATCATCCTTGTGTTTTGTTTTGTTTTAGAATCCAAAATGATTGAAAAGCACGGAGGATACAAATTCAATGCTCCAGTTGTGCCAACTTCATTTAATTTTGGAGGCCCTGCCCCAGGAATGAATTGAATTATCACTTTACTGCTACTGTGTGATTGTAGTGAAGAGCTTGTGTTCCTCCCAATAGTGGTTCCAGAACTGGTTCATGTTATCAACAACTCACTCTAAACTAATTGATAAGTAGATTGGACAAAAGCCCCAGAAGTGGGACTTGATCATACAACCTGATACTGGAAAGCAAACCAGAGGTTTTTTTTGAAGATAGGAAGAATCTGAATTTAAAGCTTCAAATGACACACTCTGGAAATCGGAAATCAAGAGGGAATGTCATGAAGGCAGCTTTTCTTTTTCTGAGGAAAAAAAAAAGGCACGGGCTGCAGGACTATTTAAAATGTCTCATTTACAGGACAAGCTAGAAGGCAGACTTAATTTTTACACCTGTGGCAGTATGAGTATTTGCCCAGTTTATTTACCTTTTCTCCCTTCCTATTGGGTGTCTATTCTTTTAATGTAAATAAGATAAGGTAATCAGATAGCCTTACTTAATCTTCATCATTTCCATTTATCAAGATTGTTCATATGTAGAATATTGGACACTTAATGTAGCACTACATAACTGGTAAATCTGTAAATGAATTAGCACTTTCATATTGAAACAAGCCTGCTAGCCTATGTGCAAAAATAGCAAAATGTTTGCTGTTTATAAAAAAATAAGGGATGTATTGGGGAAAATAATTTCAGGTTATTAATTTAAAATAACTAGCAGTTTTGTACCTGGTGACTTTGTGGTGCAGTCACCTCTGGTTGTGACTTGAATTCGGTTATGTAAAAAGGGGTTAGTGATATTTCGTTGCTGCTAAAAAAATCAAAACCAACATCCTCCGTGTCCTTTGTTTTTCTTAAAGATCTCACTGTACAAGGTGAAATTTGGATACAAATCTGTATTGCAAACACAGGAAAAAGTTGTCTTCTCTAAAGCAGGTAAAGATCTGAAGTTCTGTTCTCACAAGTCAGTTAAAATGTGGATAAAACATTATATATGCAATCCATTAAAACACGCAATTTAATTTGGCTAATCTGGGCGATGATCTATGAATGCTGTTGTACCCCTTGTTTTGCAAAATACTGTTTTCCAGCACGTGTAGTGCAGGTGCACTACTTGTGAAATTTCAATCCCCCTCTTTCTGCACTCCCAGCATTAGTCTGTGCTGTTGTCTGCCTGATCCAGACAGTGTATTTGAAGTTTTGCCAATCTTTCTTTTTTGAAGCCACAATTTTCTTCCTTCAAAGTTGCTATAGTAGCTAGTATTTTAGCTAGAGAGGCAAAATACAGTTCCCTCTGGGACCACTATGAAAACCACTGTATGAAGAAGCCAGCAGGGAGATGCTGTGAACGGGTTGGCTTAAATGCGCCCCCCCCCCCTTTTTTTTTTCTAAAAGCAGAAATCCATAGGTTTTTGATCTTGCCTTGAGATCATTGGTGTCAGGTCTTTTAAATCAAATGTTTTAATTTTTTTTTTCTTTTGGCTGTTTTTATATAAAAATGTCACCTGCTCTTACAATTAATATTAAACAATCTACCTTAATTTAATGTAAGCGTCCAAAATTTAAGTACAGGTTAAAAATAAACTGAGTTTATATCTGTAAAAATGAAATGCACATATATATATTATGATACTCAAAATGCAGTCTTCAGAAAATTGGTTTGTGTGGTGTGGTTTTTTGCATCAGCAGAGTAGCAGGAATTCATGGTTTGGGGTTTCCTTGATGAGCTGACCAGCACCATGCTTCTGCCTTCCATTTGCCGCACACCTACTAGCTCTTCTCTGGGCAGCTGTAATGGGTTTTTCCAGTCCCTCCTCTCTGCCCTACCTGCCTTTGGCAAATACAATCCCCTGCGCACAGAGTGCCAGTGCGAGACTGAGCCAGGACTGTGATGCCATGTTGCCCTAGCCAAATACCAAAGGGATATGTTAAAAGCAAATCATAGACTTAAAAGGATGACTATTGCACCTGATGTGAAAAAGCCTAACAACTGAAGCCTCAAATCAAGAGTCCATTACAGTAGCAGTACAAGAGCCACAGTAGTACTTTCAAATTTTAGGTGACCGGCCAAGTATGGAACTGGGGTTTGTTGTAAATGTGTAACTCGAGCACGTACACATGTCCTCTGGCCTTGAGATAATCTCTAGACAAGGTTTTATTTTTGTAGAAAAAGGTGACAGACATAATTACAGCATGCCTCCTCCTGTGCGTTCCTTGACCTTAAAGAATGCCCAGTTTTGACATAAAACATTTCTGAACATCTGCTTGTTGGGTATCTGCTTGTTATGCATCCCAGAAAATGTAGGAGAACATTATAGCACCAATGATATGCTTTTGCCTCATGGCAGAAGATCTGAGAGAGCAGCAGTGAGAAAAGCTCTGTGTGCAAAGCAGATGAAAAAAAAAATTAGGGGAAAATCACCGATTTTGGTGCCATTGCCACTTCTGGAACTGTTCTGGTTTGGTTTTTTTCCAAGTCACAAGTCAAGGGAAAAGTTTTATCTTGGTGTGAGGAATACAGTCTTACTTCAAGGGTGCTTTTATGTGTTGCTAGACTGGTTAGCAAGGAGCATCTTTTTTAAGAATGGATCTAGAACTTTGCTTTTCTTTGCTCCAAGAAATGTATTTATATAAATTGCAAAACAATTTTGCATTGTTGTTGGTGGTGATAGTGCATTTTGTGATGCAATATATCAATTTCGGTGATACACTTATGTCAAATTTAAAATTGATCTTCCTCACAGAAATTGCACTTATCCATTCCATTTTCAAGGATAATGCAACTCTAAAGGAAGAGCTGGGAAATTTAAGCCTCTGTTTTTTCTATTATGGAAGATCTCCTTGGATTAATAAACATCTAAAGCAAATCCTTATCTTTACTTATTTCAGTGTGGTGTTTTGAATATAGCTGTATTCTTACAGTACGTGGGAGTTTCTTTATGTAGCTCTGAGGTTTCCATTTTCTTTTCTAAAGTATTTCTTCAAGCAGAAGTATTAGCCTTGGTTCTCTTATCAGTGTAAAATATAAAAGGCTTACGGCATACTTTTTTTTTTAAGAAAATGTTGACATACTGGGTAAATTTAGTATCCTTTTTCCCTAAGTCACTACCTTAAAAGAATTGTTAATAGGTGTCAGCATAGCACAGCAAAGCTCTTTTCAGATCTCTTGTAGCCCAGAAATACTGCTGCAAGATTCAACATGTCTCCAGTGTGTTTAAAACAGAGTAGCAGGTAATAAATACGCAGGTGGCTTTAATTGTGCCTAGTGACTGATACCTGGGCAGTTTCTGATTTTTTCAAAAAGCAACTCTTCATAAAGCTACTCTCAGTGCATTTTATCTTTGTACTGCCGTCAAGTTCCCTTTCAGTCCTTCCTCGTATGATCTTTCTCTTCTAACAGTTTTCACATCCTGGGCCTGAACTTGCCCCTTTGTAACTCCTTTAAGATGCTGCTCAAAAACTGCAAACACTTAGTGCTTAAGCAGTTCCTCCTGTAGGCAGTCATACCCTCACTGCTGTTTTGTAGATCTATGTTCATCAACACCAGGACATGCAGCTGCATCCTCCTCTGGAGTATCAGCAATGGGACTAGTGCCTGCTGATGGCTACAGGCAGCGCAGCAGATTCTGAAACACCACTTATGAAAACTTGGCAGAAGTGGCTGTTTAGTTTGTTTTTTTTTAAAAATACATAGTTGGGAATAGGGCTACAGTTCTGCATTTCTGGTCAATTCACTACTCAAGTTAAATCTGAATGCAGTAGTTAAGAGCTTTAGAATTTGAGAAAGGTCCAAGGCACTCTATTATGCTGTTCTGGACTACACAAACCAATTGAGTCCCTTGAGATGGATTTTTCTTTAGTTATCTATGGGACTTTCCACAGAAATAGCAATATGGAAAAGCTGTTTGCCTGGTGGTGTGGCACTGATTGGTAGTTACTTTGCAATCAGTACCTAGCTTATTTAACTTCAGCAGGCTGTCACTGGTTTGCATACTTTGCTTGATCACCATTCTCTCATGTTGGTGCTCAGAACAGAAGGCACTTCAGAATGGGAGAGTTGTTAACATCCCTGTCAAATCAGAGGGATTTGACAGGGATGTTAACAATCTGTTAGCATAATGAAGTTAGTAAACCGAAAACAAATTTTATTCCACAGTTTCTACATCACAAGTCAAACTGATGAGTGCAACTTTTATTTTGGGTGAAAATTTCCAATTAAGACACAAACCCTGAAAACATTAAACTAAGCAAGGAAAATTGACATTGTTAGTCCCTTTTCAGGCGTAAGCTATTCTGGCTGTTTGCACAACAGCAAGAAGTTACACCTAGTTATTAGAGTTTAAGGGGGAAAAAAATCTTGAAAGTTTCTGTATGTCACGTTCAGAAAGGTCAAGTAAGCCCTACTCAGCCTGTGCATATTGTCAACGGTGATCTGCACCGCTGAATTTCCTTGAAAAATCGTCTACCAAAATAATGGGAACGCCCTTTAACTGCCCGTGAAGCTGATAGACCAAGATGTTACCATACAAAAAAAAAAGACGAAAAAAAAAAACCCACTTGAGGATAGATGTTCTCAAGCGCGCTTTAAAGAACAGAGTCCTTACCCCCAAGAGCAGGGCTGAAGATAAGGCCGGTGAAGGGCAGACTGCTCGCTCCCTCCGCTCCCGCCCCGGGAGACCCTTCCAGCGGCTGGCCTCTCCCTCCCTCCGACTCCCGCACAGACAGAACACGGACCCCGCACACCACCTACAGCGAGCCCGCCCGCCTCCGCGGAAACGGCAGCGCCCCGGACTCAGCAGGGCGCGCCGCTAGGGCCGGAGCTTGCGGGCGGGCCGCGATCGATCTAGCAATCCCACCCCGTAGGAACCCGGCGGCTCAGCCTCCTGGGGGCAGCCGCCTCCGGGTGCGCCTGGTCCACTATGCTCCCTTCCCCGCGATGTCCTGGAGCGCTGCTGCTGCTGCCGGGCGCCCGCCCCGGGGAAGGAAATGGCGCCCAGGTCCCTCGCTCCCCCACTGACACACAAGCGCCTCACGCTCCGCGGTACAAAATGGCGGCGGCAGCGGCCCCGAACCCAGGATAACAGAGACGCCATGAAGCCGCGGGGCGGGGCCCCGGGCGTCTAGCCAATGGGCATTGGCACCCGGCCTGGAGGCGACCAATGGCAAGCGGAGGCGGTGACGCGCGGCGCGGCGTGCCCAATGGGAGAGGGGGGGGGGCGGAGCGCTAGGCCCGCCCGCGC
>VXBZ01012526.1:247290-296281 GCA_013399135.1 Heliornis fulica | reverse complement strand
CGCGCGCAGATGGGCGGCATGGGGCAGCGAGCGCGGGCAGCCGGGCAGCGCCGGCACCGACCGGCGGGAATAAAGCTGCGGCTCCGCCGCTCGGCCCGGNGGCAGCGCTGTGGGCGGGGGTGGACATGGCCTGCTCCGTGCCCCGCTCCTGCCTGGGGCGCCCTTAGGTCGCCGTGCGCAGACCGGGGCGTCAGTAGTTTATATGCGTGCGTTCAATGGGATGGTTCCCTTTCGGCGGAGGGGGGGGCTGGCAAGCCGGCGTTAAAATCATTGCCTTGAGAGTTGCCCCGGCGTGTCGCACGGCTCGGTGGGCGCCCGGTCGGGAAGGAGCGATTCGCCGGGCGGGAGCGCGGCTGTTTCCGTGCTGACGCGCAGGACAGGATCCTCGCACGGGACTTGCGAACTCGGCCAAATAAACGTTTCGCGTCTCTTAGCTTGCCAGAGCGCCGCGTGGGATCGTTTCGAGCGTTTTGCAGCCTCTTCTCATGCCTCCTCCAGCTGTTCGGGTCTAGAACTTCTAATAGAGCAGGGTAGCGAGAAGCTTCTCCTTCAGCGAAATTACCTGCAGTAGCGCAAAGATTTATGTTCTGATAACGTCTTATTTGGGGTGCTCGTTCGTCAAGGAAAAATCACGTGGCTTCTAGGCAAGTTAAATGTTTAACCAAGCCTACGGTTTAGTAGCTCCAGTTATGCATAAGGTTTCTGAACAGTTAGTTTTGAATTGGCACAGAACTACGCTTGACATTACGCGTGAGGCCAACGCCGCTACTTTTAAGGAACTTTATTCCCATTTTCACTGGCATGGGGTTGGAAACCTTACAGTTCTTGACAGAAAACATTTCATCGTGTTGTACGGTTTTTTTCAAGAGTTTGGCTTAAGGTGTTGTAAATTCATTACACCTTAGAGGACAATACACCAGATATTTATGTCATGATTTCAAGGTGGTGAACAAACAAAAAAGGAGGAGTACTTATTTTATACTTGCCATACACATTTAGAATGGTGGGGTAGAAGATAACTGTTTTCATGGCTTGTTTCGTATCTCATGCAGTTAAGTACTGGAGCACTCAAGCTGTTCGATTGTCAGAAGCGGTTCACCTGAATCAATGCAGAAAATGAAAAACAGGAATGCGTAGTCAAATGATGTATGATTGTTTTGGTAATAGATTGCAGCTTAAATGAGATGAAAAAGAATATTGTAAACAGTTCTGAGAAATGAATTTCAAATTGATTGCATAATTTACATAAGCTACTCTCATTATTGCAATAATGTTTCATTTCAAGCATCCTACTTGAGGAAGAGATTTTTTTTTGCCTTACACTGTAGGCTCCAATGAAGCAAATGCTTAAGCAAGTGTAAAAGTTTCTGTAGCTAGAAAAATCATGTGGGCTTGACTCTGTCTTCGTGCCTGGATAGCATTTGATGCTTAAACATCAAATGGTTCTGTCATGAGCTGGCAATCTCTTTTCTTGGAGGAGACGGATGCAGCGATAATAAAGCAATGAATATGCCCTGGTAGTGGGTGCCAGAATTAGGCTGTAAATTTGGTTCTGTCTCCAGAATACCTTAAATTTGGTGCTTTGGCTCAGCAGAGTGCTACTGGCCCACATTTTGCTGTCCTGTTTGATCCAGGAGAGGGGAATTGGTAGGAGTTTGAGCAGTGAACTGAGTCTAAGCTGTGGGCTGCCTACTCCAGCTGTTTGATGTGCACAGGGATTAGGCTCGAGGGTTCCTCAGTTTAAGTTTGGTGGTGGCTATGGTCCACCCCTGGGTACCATCTTTTCTGGGCTTTTCTTACTAAAACAGTGTGTCTTATGTATTCTTCCAGATTTATGTAGCTGCTTTAATAAAATGTATGGGTTTGTTTCAAAATAAAGCTAAAAAGGCATCAGTTTTCATCTGGGTTGTTTCTCTTTCAGTAGAATTTGGCTTCACATAGAATGTGGGATGTTGATCTTTCTTTGCTATTAGTGCGAGTCTTGGCCTTGAGTTTTGAGCTCAAACATGCTCAGCATAGGTGGAGCATTTGAGAAACACTGTTACTGAATTCTGAAGAGTCTTCAGTTGGCACATGTGATACTACTTGTTTTCAGCCAAATTTGGATGAGTTTCATCGCACAAAGTGAATAGCGTATTCCTGATAATCAGGGCAGCTCTTCCAATTTTAGGTGTTTTGTAACAGACAGAATGGAAATAGTCTCAGGGAGATCTAACTTGTTGCAATGCTCTTGTAGTCCGATTCTTTCACTACTATTTTCCTGTCTGTTTTTTGACTTGTTCCTTCTTCCTTGACACTCCCCATGATTTCTGCTTCCTGTGCTAACTTTTGGAACTCCTGCTGCTTTTGACACCTGTATATGCATAGCATAACATCCCAGGCCAACCCTTGCTTTTCCTTACTGCTGCCTTTTTATCCATATTTTCGCATCTTTTGCACGTTTCTGTGGTGCAACAGCATGCTTTCTGCATTAATAGGTGAGCAGCTTGATTTATTCTCCACCTTCCCCCGCACCCCACTTCTGTACTGGAAGACTGGTGCACCTGTGTCTGGTTTAGCCCCAGCCAGCAGCTGTGCATTATGTGGCTACTTGCTCACTCACCCACTCCTTCCTCCTCTGCTCACCAGGTGGGATGGAGAGGAGAATTGGAAGAAAAAGGAAAAACTCCTTGGTTGGTGTAAGGACAGCAAAGGGTGAGGAAAAGAACAGTGCTAATTAAGGAATATGCAGAGTGAGTAATGCACAGTGCAATATGCTCACCCCCGGAGCCCAATGGCCCCTCCCTGACCAGCCATCCTTCCTCCCCACCCAGCCCCCTTTATATACTGTGACATTATGTGGTCTGGAATATCCCTCTGGCTAGCTTGGGTCAGCTGTCCTGCTCTGTCCACTCCCAGCTTCTTAGGAAAATTAACACTAGCCCAGTCAAAACCAAGAACAACCTGGCAAGGAGAGCATGAATTGATGGCCTAGTCCTGTGCCTTGTGCCACAAAAGATTGAAGGAAGGTTTCTGCTTAGCAATAAAATGGATTGTGATCCTAACGTGGATACTCTTCTGGACTCTTGAGAATGCAGCTGGGAAATGCAAGTTCATGTAAACAGAGGTGTGCACAAGGTATTGTTTTGTGGATGGAGTGAGGAATTGAAGGAGGTGCCTGTCCACGGACACCACATTTCTGGGGAAAGGAAGCCTTATGAACTACCATGGCACAATGGATATTTTGGGGTTCTGTCTGCACCTTAAGTATAATTTGATCTGCTGTTGGTTGGATTTACTTAAGGCAGTATGGCTTTGGTTCTCTCACTCTGTATTCTGCATACCAGGAGTTGCTGATTGGTTACTCAAAAATGGAATTGGACTAAATTAGTGAACACTTTCGGTGACTTAGTCTACTAAAATTTTATGGATTACACTGCTTTTAATTGAATAGTGTGATTGTACTTTGCTCCACCAAGATAACATTGGTTAAATAAATGTCCCCAGTTCCAAAGGGAATTTACAGGTCTGGCATGTTCTGTGATACTCAAAGTTGCCATCAAAGTTAGAACTACTTAGTCCTTCCCTGCATTTATTGTCTGCCGAATGTATTCCTCCATAAGTTTCTTGAGGGGAAAACTATGTTATCTGCTTAATACTCTTTGACTTTGTTTCTTATGACAGATGTACTTAGAATTGGAAGATGGGTCTGTATTTACCAGTGACTTGGTATTACCTGTATCTTAGGTATATCAAAATCACAGAAAGGTTTGGGTTGGAAGGGACTATAAAGATCACCTGGCTCCCATTCCCCTGCCATGGGCAGGGACACCCTTCACTAGACCAGATTGCCCAAAGCCCCATCCAACCTGACCTTGAATGCTGCAAGGGAGGGGGCAGCCACAGCTTCTGCGGGGGACCTGTTCCAGTGTCTCGCCATCTTCGTTATGAAGAATTTCTTCCTAACATCTAATCTAGATCTACCCTCTGTTTTGTGAATATATGTTTGATGGTTTAAAAAAAAAAAAAAAAAGCCTGTAGATTTTTTAAAAAAATCAGTTCATTGGTTTAGTCTGTTATGTTTTATGTCTGTCTCTCACTCTGTAACTTCAGAAGGAAATCCATGTGGGATTAAATATAGTGCTTTATCACACTAATATATGTGCGTAAAAATGTTTTAAAGGTTGGTTGGTTCTTTTTTCTCAGTTTTGTTAATCATGTTCTAAGGTTTTTTTCAAGTATAAAACAAAAAATCAGATGATCTACCATATATTCAGCTTTCTTCTGATCTCAGGCCCAACACTGAATTTCTGATTGTGCACATTGTAATTAATTATCCTTACGTTTTTGCTATTAAAAATAATGTTAACTTTCAGTCCATAGTAGAGAAATACTGTGGTTTGGTTTGTTGTTGTTTTTCTTTTTTAAAGCAGGTATGTGCTAGTATTGGTAATACAAGTTTGGCCAGGAAGGACCAGGAAAGACTTCTTAGCTTTCAGCAAGAAAGACCATGGGAGTTCAGAGAAACTTGCTAGCTTGTTTTGGTAGGTATGTTTGCATCATTGCCATGTCATTAGGCCTGCAGCCCATTTCATGCACACTCACAAGTACTCTGAACAATGCATAGGTGTTTCCAGTTGTACTTGGATTTGATGGCTTGGAAGAGATGATGTGGCCCTTTCTTGTGCTAAATTGAGACAGCAGCATACTACAAAAAAATGACTTGGTACAGTCATTGTTGACCAGGTGATTTAGTGTACTTTAATGAAACTTTTAGAATCCTGGTCTCTGTAGCTCTGCAAATAGTGCTGTATGGGGCTCAGTTCCCTGTTACCTTTTGTGTGGGATTTTTGGAATTGGATCTCTGAAGACTCCTAAGTCTGTTTGAAATCTATGGCTTAGGAAGCCATGCTGGTCACTGGAGTAGTTACGTAGAAGCAGAGCTGTTGTAATAGTGCTGCCCAAGGTAAATGCTGTCATTGAACGTTTGCTGGTGAGGTGCTTGTCTCCGAGCTGCAGCATGAGTTTAATTAGCTTTCTGTCAGCACTGCTCACAGTGATGATGTGAACTTCTCTCAACTTCATTGACTAACAATTTCTTTTTTAATATGTTCAAGAAACTTGTGAAGTTAGCAGTCATATTTAGGCTCACACAGAATCACAGAATGTTAGGAGTAGGAAGGGACCTCTAAAGATCATCTGGCCCAACCCCCTCGCCAGAGCAGGGATCAACTTGATTCTTCTCCACATGCGTAGGACTTGGTGGGTGGCTTTCTGATCTGCCTATGTTTTTTTTAAAGTGACATACAGCAGCAGAAAATCACAGCATCTTAGCACTCCCATGGTGTGAAATCATACACATATCATAATCTCATAATAGTAGAGCAAGGATTTGTAAATATTCTTTATTTCCACTGGTTAATCCGGTTACTCTTTTCGTAAAATACAAGCGTTGATCTCTGACAGTACTTGTAACATTCCGTAGACATTATTTACAATGTACACCGAGTGTATGGTGATGTCTTCAGGGGGAAAAAGCCTGCTGGAATGTAATTAGGTAAGGCTAAATGTGGATCTCGCTGCTCATGCAGTTGTATCTGGTTTTGGCAGTGATAAATTTAGTCTTGCATTTATACGTTATTTCTTAAGAGATACCAAAGTTGTGGTGGTGAATTAGCCTTGAACTGTATTACAGTCAGGATGTATCTCAGGTGGAACAAAGGCCAAAACACTGCAGAAAGTAAAAAGGAGCCTTGAGTTTGACTGCAGACCTCTGTTTTGGGCAACATGAATTCTCTGCAAGTTATCTGTGCTGCCACTCAGAATGTATACATCGTGCTTATGTAGCTGACAGTGCTGTCAGTCTTGATTAGGTTATTCTGCAGGGCCAGGGTTAGAGCCTGTGTTTCATAATTTGTAACACTTCTATCTAGAAAATAATTGCATAATTTGCTGTTAAATTGCACGTCTTAGCCCACTAGCCGAAACCAACTGAAGTCACCATAGTCTTTAGTAGAAGGTTTTGTTCTGTATTTCAGCCCAGTTTCTATTTTATGTGGTGGGTGATTAATGTGGTAGAGATTGCTGTTTAATTATGTTTTGCTTGAATTTACAAGAGACTGGGAAAATACAGTAAAATAAGTTAAGATTACAGGTGAATGTACATAGACATTTAGAAATCTCTAAAATTAAATAGCTTGCTACATTTATTAACTAAAAGTCAGTCTGACCAATTACAGCATGCAGTGAATGTTTCAGTGCAGTGGTAAAACACTGAAAAAGGTAAGGGCTGCTGACGATGAAAGAAATCCATGTCTCATCTGTTTAGGTATTTGATCAGAGCATCCATAGGATCTAGACTTCATTTCTGACCCTGTTACAGATTTCTAGTGTAGTACCAGAAAATTTTCTCATATACTGACGTATGGAAATAGAAGTAAGATTTTAGAGAGCTTTAGTTCCTCCTATTTCTGAGCTTACAGCTGTCAAATAATAGAATGGTTTGGGTTGAAAGGAACATTAAGGATCACCTGGTTCCCACTCCCCTGCTGTGGGCAAGGACACCCTTCATTAGACCAGATTGCCCAAAGCCTCAACCAGGTTGTCCAAAGCCCCATCCAACCTGGCCAGGGAGGGGGCAGCCACAGCTTCTCTGGGTAACCTGTTCTGGTGTCTTTCCATCCTCTTTCTGAAGAATTTTGTGCTAATAACCTAATCCAGATCTACCCTCCTTCAGTTTAAGGTCATTGCCTCTCATCCTGTCACCCCATGGCCTTGTAATGAGCCCCTCTCCACCTTTCCTGTAGGCCCCTTTAGGTATCAGCAGGCTGCTTTAAGGTCTCCCTGGAGCATTCTGTTCTCTAGGCTGAACAAGCCCAACTCTCCCAGCCAGTCCACATAGGAGAGGTATTCCAGCCCTCTGACCATCTTTGTGGCCCTCCTTTGGCTCTGTTCCAGCAGCTCCATGTCTGTTTCATACTGAGGATCCCAGAGCTGGACTCAGTACTTCAGGCAGGGTCTCATGAGGGGAGAGTCATCTCCCTTGACCTGCTGGCCACATATTTTGCTGCAGCCCGGGACACACTTGGCTTTTTGGGCTGCAGGTGCATGTTGTATAATACAGCTAATACAGTATTATACTGGGTTTCTTAGAATATTTTTAGATGTTCTGTTTTTCCATTTGCACTTGTAATCTGGTTTTGTTGTTGGTTGGGGTTTTTGATTTTTTTTTGTTTGTGTTTTTTTTCAAATCAGGGTCAAGGTTGGTGCTTCAGTAGGTTGTGCATTTAGTTCCTGACATACCGGTATAGAACAAAACACTGTTGTTAACTGTCATGGCTAATACAATGCATCTGTAATGTAGTTATCAGTTTACTAATTAACTCATCACCGCACAAAACAACCCACTCAAACTTTCCTGTTTTGTTGGCAGTTTCAATGGTTTTGCAAGATTTGAAAGGGCACAGCCTGGATTGTTTTAGTGGTGGTGTAAATTAGATGCTTGTGATTGCTTGACAATTAAGAGAGTTGAAGTCTGACACAAAGGTAGAACATTGCTAGAAATAGTTGGTCTGGGTTTCTTTTTAGCCTTGAAAGATTCACCTATTCACCAAATATTCTTTGTTTTGTTTAAATGGTCGCTGATACAAACTGAGATCTTGCTATGTATTATTAGTAAGATAGGCACTTGGGTCCTCTAAAAAAAATTGGTACTAGTCAGTTTTTCAGTTTATCAGTAACTTTTTTTCGCCTAAACCCAGAATGCTGTAATGCACTTTTATTATCAGTTAAAGTGTATTTAACTGTAATGTTAATTGTAGGTACTAATTTTGAGTATTCAGAAATTTTCGTTAATCAGACTATTTTGGGGAAAATATTAATATTTGCAGTCTTATCAGTTGTTAAGGTCCCTAATGCAGCCCATATTTACTTGAGAAAAGTCTTAATTATGTTTCTGTGCCTACATACTTGTACTGATTTTGGGATCCAGCTTTGTTAAACATGGGAATGCAGTTTCCTAAAATTCCTTAATGTAAGTGTCCGTATTGTGGGGTTGTGTCTCATTTGCCATATTACTTTTCTGGATTGTTTTTTATTTGTTGCTTTTATAAATGTTTTAAAATTATGACTGGTTTGTACCTTACTTTGAAGTGTATTAAAAATAAGTGGTGCTTCTTTTCAAATTAAATAAATGGATATTATTCCAAACTTCCCAGTGGTGTCTGTGCAAGGAGGGTGAGCAATCACTAGACTCACGAATGCTTGAGTATCTCTTATCATCTTTCTTTCCTATTTCTTTCTTCTTGTACACTCTAGATTGTATTTTAGACCTGGAAGTTCTCTTCCATGACTGCTGTTAAAACTTTATTCCATTTCCTGTTAATAATCTTCTAAGCATCTAAGTTTGGTGGGGTTTTTTTTGGGTTTTTTTTTAATCTAGAATCTGAGTTTCTGCAGCTGCCAGTGCAGGGTTTTTCCTTTGTTAAGCCATCCAGGGTACACTCATTCTCTAAATAGCAAATCCCTGCTATTCTCCAGCAGCTATTTTCCATGTTCTCCACTACATGGATTTTCTTCATGCTGTCCTCTCAGCTGCCAGAGTTCCAAAATGCCCCAAACCCACTTTCTGCTCCATGGCAGCATGCCCTTTACCAGCTCTTGCTTTGCTTTTCAGCTGCCTAAATCCCACCTGCTGTTTCTTAGTTTTTTGATTCCTAGTTTTCAGCAGACTCCTGTTTCCAGTTGCAAGATTGAGTTTACCCAAAAATGTCTCATTTAACATTGCATCTTTTTGCCAAAACAATTAGCAGCACCCAAAAGGTTCTATCTGTTCGAGTGTTAATGGAGGGAAAATACAGGAGGTGCTCTCTAAACAGGTCTCGATAAAGTCTTCATGAAAAAGCCTTTATTTTTAACCAACCTCTCTCCCACCTCCTCGAATCCCTCTGGCTTCTGAGTGTTGAGAATTTAAAGCATACTTGAGTTTGCAGTGTTTTTTGTTCAAAGAATTTTTGGGGGGGGGTGTTAAATAAAAAAATTCACCTGTGTACCCTTCTTTCTGCCTTTGCTTTGTAACTGTGTGAGACTTGTTTCGGCGTTGCTTCTTGAGACTGGCTGTTGCTACCTTCTTTCAGACACTGTTCACTGTTCTTTCAGACACTTCAAAGATTTTTTTCAGTCCAAGCATTTTCTGTTTATGGATGATTTTTTGTGGGAAGTGTTTTAACTATCTTAATGGTAAGATTTTTCTCTGCATGAACACCATAGGAGTATTTTGGTGAGTAATAATTTCAGGAATGCAGTATGCATTATTGTCCTTGTGAAGTATTCCCAAATATCATTAACATGCCTTTGAAAATTGCAACTTGCATGTGATCTGTGAAGATTAACTGGAGTTCACAAAGTCAAGTCTCAAGATTTCACTTCAGTGAGTACTGTACTCATGTCTTTTCTGCAGGACAGCTCTTGACACTAAACAGAATACACCTGCATAGATCTTGTTGAGCAGCCATAAAAGCCCCAGCCCATGGTATTTTCATAAAAATGGGTGTTTTCCTTTTAAGTAAGGAGGTGCAATATTTGTAGTGGGTAAAGGAAATCTTTCTCTCACAGGTTCTTGCTGACAAAATTCCTGGAAGAATGAAGGTTTAAAGAAAAAGCTTAGGCAAATGTGCAGAAATAAAAGCAATGAGGTGGATTAGGGAAAGAAAAGAAGCTGGTCAGGTTTGGTTTGGAAGAAGGATAAAGACAAATTTGCTGGAAGCTTGGGACAAAGCATCCTATAATCCGGTTAGAAAAGGAGGTGGGTAAGAGAATGACTAAAGCTGAGCTAAGGGAAGAAACGTTAGTGTAGTGAAAACAGACTGGCTTCAGAAAACCAAGGCAAATAGTAAAAATATCATAGGAGACTAGATTTGTAGCATGGATGAGGTACTGACAGTATGGTGATAATGTTTTAATGTATGCAATATCAAAATTATTAGATATCATAGAGCAGTTTCTTTTGGATGGGACCTCCACAGTTACCTAGTCCAGCCCTGATCAAGGCTGGTCTGATTAGACTAAGTAGCCCAGGGCAGTGTCAAGCTGGTCCTCAACACCTACAAGAATGGGAAGTCCATAAACCTTAGCAATCTGTCCTGTGTTTGACTGCTCTTAGAGGTTAAAAAAAAGTGACACTCTAACAGCAGTATCTCAGTGATAGCCTGGCCCATTTCTTGCCAACACGGGCCAACTTTACCTTTTCTTTAGTTCTTTCCCATTCCTGATCCTGAGAGCTTGTAGGCCTGTCTGGTTAGTCTGTCTGCTGTGGAGGAGGAAGAGGGGCAGAAAGTGAGCAGCACATCCAGTGTTTGCTAAGGATAGTTCTCCCTGTACAACAGCATTACAGAGCAAAACTTTGACTCACCAGAGTGAATGAAACCTGGGGGTCTCCTGTTTGGAATGTCCCAGTGCTACAACCTCCATTACAGGGGATGTACTTGTAAGATGTGTCTAAACATGAACTGTCTGGAGACGAAGAGGCAGGAACGTGATAGATGAGGATGTGGTGGACATGGGAGTATTTTAGATTATTTTGACAAGAAGGGTTAGATTGTATTTGGGGAGAGGGATGTGCTGGAAATTTGGTGGTATGGTATAACTGGCCAGAGAAGGAAGCTGGTACTTTATGGTGAAGGGATGGAGCTGGGGATAAGAAGCTAATGGGAGCATAGAGAATTGGGAAGATATATTGAAAGGGATAATTTTAAAGGAGTTGGAAGTGGAAGGAAACAGCAACACCGTCTCCAAGTTACAGTGCATGTTCATCCAGATGATGTGGAATAGAGGAAAGTACTGAATCTTCTGCTGCTCGCAGCAGCTCACCCTGTGGGTTTTTTAGTGAGTGTGATAACTATTAATAACAAACTGCAGTAACACTGCACTTACAAAATCTGTAATATAGTTTAAACAAATAGTTTGGGTTCTTTGGCCCTGGAATTTATCTTGTGTTTGACTTCTTTTTCTTCCAAAATAGCCATTGACCTTGTAAGCAGTTGGTTCTGTTCTGACTCTTTCAGGACTTTGCATTTGCCTGTGTTGACTGCTTAGTCTCTACTTCCCCAGAGCTGTAAGAAGAGGCATAAGCTCTGGGGTGAAATATGTTATTTTAAAGGAAGATAGTCTATTAAAGATCCTGTGGGCTTCTTAAAAATTAATTTGTCTAAGAGATGGAATGCTGTAAAGTAGACCTGAGCTGAAAGGCCCCTGAGATGCAGTCCTGCTGGAATTGTTTCAGGATATAGTCCCAGTCATAAACAGTGGTTGTGTAGCCTTTCTTCTGCAAAGTGTGAAATGGTCCAGCTGCTTTGCAGCCTGCTTCCATGAAGTGTCCTGAAGGCTGAGTGAATGGAGAAAATGGACAACTTTTGTGAACCACTGCATCTATTACCATAGTTATTTAACTAGCTACACCACCTCCAGAGAAGCATTCCTTGCAGACTGGTCTGGAGTAAAAGTTCTTATGGTGTTACTTTATCTTTTTAACTGTATCAGTTTTCTCATCTTACTTGCTACGCAGTGCCTGAACACTGAGGGTAGGGCTGCTTCACTCCAGTGCTTGTTTAAACTGACCCTGTAGCTACAGCGTGTTGTCCCATTTTTGGTTATGAGCAAAGTGCTTTCTGAGTAAGCTGTTTTCCTCTTCTACTTTTGGTATTAAACTGTATCTAACCCATTAACTGGGCTCTCAACAGTTATCCAAACTGTCAATAATATTCTTATCCACACCGAGGTGATTTAGACTCCAGGTCCAACTTCAGGAGGTCTTGTAGGTATTTGGTATAACATTGCATGAAAAGCTCCTGGGGCTTGGACCATAGTGACACATCTGCTTTGTGCACAGCTCTTGGGTTAAAATACTTCAGACAGCAAAAGCCACAGAGCTGTGGCAGTTGCGTGTGAGTCAGCTTTTTTGCTGCTGAAACTATGAAAAAGTTTAGTTATTTGAGAATGTAATCTAGGGGGTTTTATTTACTTATTTATTCAGCCTTGAATTGCAAAACAGCAGGTCACAGATCCATACTGTGATCCAAAGCTTTGATCATTTACCTGTAACCTTTTTGTGAGAGCATCTAAGGGCTGCTTCTTGTAGGAAACACTCTCAATGATCAAGAGATTGGGGTGGTAAAAATTTGCTGTAATGCTGTGTAGCCTAGACTGCAATTCTGTATGGTTTGTTTTTTTTTTTTCCTCCCTTCTTCTACATCTGTGTCTATGTTACATTAATTATAGGGCTTGCCAAATTCAGCGATTCTGAATTTGGTTGGTTGTTTCCTGTTTGTTTTTTTTTTCCTGTGGTGAAAGCCAACATTTGAGTTAGTGTAATGAAATATATGTTTCCTCTACAGTTTCTTAATCTAGGAATTCTGAAAACTAGTAACAGACTTTTGGATTCAGTAGATTTCTTAATCTCCCATATTGAAACATGCCTGGGTAAAAAAATAGTGTCCAAAAGGATGGTCATGTCTGGTTCTATGAGATACATGCAGAGTTGTGACTGTCACTCACTAATCACTACCCCATTGTCTTATTAATGCATTTTATCATGAGGTATTTATTATTTTCAAGGAGGGATTTTTTTTTTTTATGGTAATAGCAACTTTCCTGGAAAGTTTAGAGAAATAGTTGGATCATTCAGACTTGCTAAAGAAGTGTATATTTCCCAGTGTGTGATAGATTCTAAACCTCTTAATGGCACCAGAAAGATATTTAACTGATATAGTTAAAACCCTGTTGTTGTCCTGTGTGACTGGGAAAATTGTCGGCTTTATTTTCATTCCAGGGAAAAAAACCATGTGATTACTAATGCTATCGTTGTCACCATTATTCTTTATACATTGGTTGAATGTTTCATATTTAACTGACATCTAAATGTAGATAATGCACTTCAATTTAGTAACTGCTACCCAAAGCTCCTAGTTAACTGAGGAAATAATATTTGCCTGTTTCAAAACACTTTTTTGCTTCTGAAGTATTTTCCAGATCAGTCAATCATTAATTGCATCCTCTTTTATGTGGAAGGTAACATAAAATATTTGTAGTAACTGTAAAAAATCTAACTTTGTCTTTAGCAGGTTCTGGTTCTGTATTTAAATATCTATGTTTTGTGAATACTTTCTTTCTAGGTAGACAATGTTATTAGCTCAGATAAATCGAGACTCTCAGGGAATGACTGAATTTTCTGGAGGAGGAATGGAGGCGCAGCATGTGACTCTTTGCCTAACAGAAGCCGTAGCTGTGCAAGGTGAACAATCAGGTTAAAATTTATCTACATTATTGTATCTTTTCTGTTTGAAAATCTGATAAAACTCTAAAACACATGTAGTGTAGTCTAAGTGGAAAGTCTAGTAGAAATTAGTCTCAGTTAACAAGTTGAGTTTTAAACGAGATTGATGATATAGAGTTGGTTTAAACTTGATGTTTTCTGCAGCGTGATTATGATTTTACACAAAAACTTTTTCCTAAATGTGTTTTACTCTACATAGATTTGTGTATATTAATTACAGCTAACAGTGTACAAAACAAAATGATACAAGTATATCTATTGTTATTTCCCTGTTGAGCCCCATGATGTAATTAATATTTCTCCTAAAATATCAGCTTTGTAATTATTCGGTGACATTGTAATATTTTTAATTACAAAAAGTAACATTCTAGCTGTTACGTTTACAGAGCAAACTCTTGAACATAGGACCCAAGTGTATGTTCAAGGTTCAAAAACTAGAAAGTGAGAAACAACTGTTTCCTGTTATTATTTCTGAAATATTTATGCTTTATGGGGATGTAATAATTTATGGAGGTGGTGCAGTTGTGATTTTTAGGGTTTGATGCTGATAATAGTAAATATGAAGTTTTGTCCTTTTTAGATGGTGACAACTTAGAAAACATGGAAGGTGTGAGTTTGCAAGCAGTTACCCTTGCTGATGGCTCCACTGCTTACTTTCAGCACAATTCTAAAGGTAAGTAAATGACTAGAAGCTGATGGAAATTGTGTTCCCCCTTTTAACCCAGTTCCAGCAGGGAATTACTGGTATTAGAGCAATTCTTTAAAATAAATATTTCTTTCTACAAATATGTGCAAAAAATGCAGAACACACATCAAACAAAAGTGAGATAAACTTCACACTTCAAACACAAACATCAACATTCAGCCTGTTGGATAGGATAGCAGGCCTTCTATGTTTTTTGTATCCCAGAATTTAAAAGCCTCTGCATAATCGTGCTCTGCTTACTATTTTATTTGCCAAGCATTATTTCTCAGTCATATTTATATTTTAATCCAGAAAGCATCAACTGTGTGTTTGAACTGTGATGTGTCATGCAGAATATTTTAAGAATTCAAATTGTGTATTTCAGATGGTAAATTAATGGACGGCCAAGTGATTCAATTAGAAGATGGTTCTGCTGCTTATGTTCAACATGTATCTATGCCTAAAAGCAGTAAGTGTAATAATATACAAGAACTATATTCTAAATTAAATAAATAATTGATAAATACTGCTATAAAGTAATTAGTGGTCATTGTAATAGCTTGATTTCTTATTTTAATTGAAACAGTCATTAAGAGTTCCTAGGAATTTTGTAATCCTAGGTGTTTAGTGTTTCTAACTAAAGGATTTTTCAAATCCTTGTTGAAGTATTGCAATTCTTTCCTCCGAACAGGGGACAGTTTGCGTCTGGAAGATGGACAAGCAGTTCAGCTGGAAGATGGAACTACAGCATTTATTCATCACACCTCAAAAGGTAATGATTTTTTTTTTAAATATGAGTTATTATGTTACAACTCAACAGAACTTAAGCAGTATAAAATATGGATTTTTTTTATTTTTTTTTACTATGATGTACTTTAGTGTGATTCCTAACATAGACTATTTGCTGATTTTACTTTGTGACATCTATAATTTGTTGAAATGAAACTCAGCTCCTTATGGTTCAGTGGAAATGGTTCATCTCTTTGTTCAGGCCTCATATAACAATTATAAACAGAATCAAAATGAGCATATTTCACTTTTTTAAGCCCAGGATCACATTAAAATATGTGTATGTCATGTTAGTAGAGCATGTAAGGCTTTTCAGATTTCATCAACAATTGCATGTGAAAATGAGAAGAGAAAGCAGGTAATAATCAATCAAGCCCTCTTGAGCTAAAGAATGTAGAGATTGACTTAAACTTTAAAGATGATCCTATTGATGATCAGTAAGGCAGAAAATGTGGCAGCTGACAGTCAAGAATGTAAATCACACTTATTTTGAATTATAACTTAGATTTCCACAGAAAAGGATTATACTGGAAAATAGTCTTGGAAATAGTACTACTTCTCTATGAAAAGTGAACAAGTAGATATTTTAAGTTTTATTACACTAGTGTGGTGAGTACAATCAGCAATATTAAGAGGTGATAATATAATAAAGAATTTATTCCTTAAAAGTCATCTTATGTTTTAGGTGTTTTTTTCCCATATTTGTATGATTCTGTTCTTAAAATAATTGGGCTTACAAATTCTAAAATCTGAATTACTGACATTAGTAGGTGTGTTACATTATTTTAGTTTTGAGTGGATAAAAAATCAAAAGTGTATTTGTGTACCTAATTTCCTTTTTTGAATAAAGCTAGACCAATATAAAATTAGTTTTGCACTTCTGTAAGTGTGCAGAAATCAAGCTATAGGAACTAGTGTCTTGAAAAAAAATAATTACCAGTGCTATTTATAGTAATATTTTAAGTGTTTGTGTTTCTCGTTTACCAGCGGCATATTTCATACATATATATGACTTTAGGAAACTTCCAAACAGCAGTAATTTCCCATGTAATGTGGAGCTGTGGCTATTCCTTTTCTTTCATAACACTTTGTAATATTATTTCTCAGACAGTTACGACCAGAGTGCATTACAAGCAGTCCAGCTGGAGGATGGAACTACTGCCTACATTCACCACACGGTGCAGATGCCACAGTCAGATACCATTTTAGCCATTCAAGCTGATGGCACAGTGGCAGGTCTTCATACAGGAGATGCTGCCATTGACCCAGATACCATCAGTGCTTTGGAGCAGTATGCAGCCAAGGTATACTGAAAGACATTTCTGTATTCATAATGTTTTAATGTAACATCACAAGATATTTGGCAGGAAAAGCCAATTGTGATCTAAGAATTAAAATGATGATTAAGAGAGCCTTCAGACTTTTAGAAAAGAGAAGACCAAATCATCGTGACAGTGCTTCACTATCATGAGCAGCTCCAGTGTGTAGTGCTGCGTGAAGAGAACAAAAGATTGAACACTGAAACGATGTGAATGAAGTCAGATTGATTTAGACAGTGATCTAGACAACTAAATAATATTTTTCTCTAAAATAGAGTATTGGAAAGAAGCCTCTTGAGAGGACTCAAGAAAGAAAGACAGAATTTAATTACTCTTGTTCAAGCACTATTGCTTGATTTTTCAAATTTTTGTTTTCTTGCATTGGGAAGAGTAGGGCCTGGTGTACTAAGCGAGGGCAACACATGGTATGAAGTCTAAAACAGACAATTAGACAGTTACTGAGTTTAGCAAAAACTTCTTTCGTCTATATTTTCAATTGTAAATTGTAGTATGGTGCTCAACATTCACATTGTCCACTTGACTGGACTTCTGAAAAGCATGATATAAGTATAATAGTGGGCAGAGTAACTTGACTTTATAGTTTAGCAGTGTCTCAGCTGCTGTGTGATTATCATCAGTGCTTGTATTGCTCTGGAAAAAAAAAAAGAGGAAAATAAATTTTAAAATCTGTCTTCTAGTGCCACTGAGAGTTGTCAAATTTTGGGTGAAGGCCAGTTAGGATAATTAGATGGCTTATACACTGCTCTTTCCATTACGCTTCTGTCTGTTATAATTGAGAGATCCTAAGAGAGCCAGTCAGACTGTGTTGTGTTTGGTTGTGCTTTAACATTTCACAAAATAAAAGGTAATTCAAGGTTAGTTGAGCTGTAGTGACAAGCTTTTATACATACCCTAGTGACTATTTAATTTAGGTTTAAATCAGTCATAACTTTGTCCTTCTTAACAAGAAGTGATATTAATCATAGTTTGTTCAGAACAGTTTCTATTTTGAGAAAGTGAAGAAGAAACAGAAGAAAGGCAAACAAATCTGCATTTTTTTTGTCCTATTTATCTAGACGTGCTTTTAAGTTCAGCAATGTGAATGTGTTTCCTGAGGTGTACTTGTATGTGTCTAGGAAAAATCCAATTTATTTTCTTTAAGTCTTCATCTCAGAACCATATTCTGAAAGCTACTGCTAGAACCTCTCAAGGAAAGTCACAAGTGAGTTTTACCTACAAAATCAAAATACAGCTCAATCATCCCAACCCTGCCTTTCTTTTAAAAGGAGAAATGTGAGTGTGTGGTGTTGCTCCGTGTCTGTATATGCTGCAGAGTGAGGCAGTGTATAGTTTTCGTAGTAGCTGGTGCAGGAACACTGAAAAAGGTACACGGAGGGGCAACAATGATGTCCAAATATAGGAAATAGATCAGGTAAGCATATGGTAGAAAATTTAAAGTGGCACAAAAAAGAGTAGCAACTTCTTGTTGTCCTTACCAGTGTAAGAACTGGGAAATATCAGATGAAACTCTCAGGTGACAGGTTGAAGAAAAACAAGGGAAGAATACTTTATCAAACATCACAAAGTTAAGTCATGTCAGTGCTTGTGGGATGTTGTGGGTGCTAATATGTGCCTGAATTCAGAGAGTAATTAGATAGAAATTCACAGAGGAAAAAAAGCTATCCAGGACTACAAGGTAGAAACATGACTTCTAGTTCAGGAATTGCCTAAGCCACAAATTGTTTGGAGGATGGAAGAATATTTCTGGGAATGTATTACTGTATGCTTGGCCTGATCTTTAAGTCTTCTCTAGCATGTGCTACTGGCTGCTGTTGGAAGCAGAATGGCGCACTAGATTGAGCTTTAGTTTGATTCAGTTACAGGTATTCTTATGTTCTTAATTGAAGGCAGACTAAATCTTTCTTTAGAATCTAAGACAGACTTTTAGGAGGAACTCAAAGGTCTTCTCTGGAATCCTCACAGAATTCTCACAGTACTGCAAATAAGAGGTTTAAAATTGGGTGTCTTGCTTTCTTTTTGTAAACTTTTAAGATTTTCTCATCAAAACTTAAAAGGGCAAATTGAATTGTAAAGCCAGATTTGGAGAATGCCAGCAATGTGCCCTCATGGCCAGGAAAGCCATCGGCATCCTGGGGTGTATTAGAAGGGGGGTGGCTAGTAGATCAGGAGAGGTCCTTCTCCCACTATGCTCTGTCCTGGTGAGACCTCACCTGGAGTATTGTGTCCAGTTCTGGGCCCCTCAGTTCCAGAAGGACATACAGCTTCTTGAGAGAGTCCAGCGCAGGGCCACCAAGATGGAGTGGAACATCTTCTTATGAGGAAAGGCTGAGGGAGCTGGGTCTCTAGGGAGAAGAGGAGACTAAGGGGTGACCTCATCAATGTCTATAGATATGTTAAGGATGAGTGTTGGGAGGATGGAGCCAGGCTCTTCTCAGTGCTGGCCAGTGATAGGACAAGGGGCAGTGGGTCCAAGCTGGACATAGGAAGTTCCATGTGAATGTAAGGAAAAACCTTTTCACTGTGAGGGTGACAGAGCACTGGGACAGGCTGCCCAGAGAGGCTGTGGAGTCTCCTTCTTTGGAGACATTCAAGACCAATCTGGAGGCGTTCCTGTGTGATCTAATCTAGGTGATCCTGCTTGGGCAGGGGGGTTGGACTAGATGATCTTTCCAGGTCCCTTCCAACTCCTGACATTCTGTGATTATCTGTTCCCCTGTCCTACATAATAGACAGAAATAGTATAGATCAGTAGGCTGCCCAAGATCAGTCAGAAACTCAGTGAGAGTGCATACAGAGATCCAAGAAGACCACAGAGAAGCTCACGGGATGTGGCAGAACACATACATTTTCATTGTCCCTTGCTTCTCCTTTAGGCATAGTACTACTTTCCCACATCTTGCAGACCACATGTGAAGACTTGAGTAGAGAGAGTCCTTTTACTTTTGAGCTAAGTCAATGCTACCTTCCGCCCAAAGCGACCAAGGAAAAGAGATCGTTGCTCTTAGTCAACATAAAGTCAGAATATCTATAAAGGAATTGTGAAGAGGTTACCATGCATGCTTTTCTTCAATAAGCTTGCTTTCCTGTGACATCTCAGCCACTGGAAAAGTACTGTTGCTGTGGTTTGTATGTCTGCACACATATTCTGTTTGGATCGTTTGTTTCCAGTGGCATTGATGAACATTTAATTTCATGTCAGCAGTTCCATTCTCAACCAACAACAGGATGTTGAGGATGATGTAATTCAGGTGACTGTTCTGTGCAGGTTCTGTCCCCTGCCTTCAAAAATTCTTCAGGAGAAGGTCCCAGAATAGCTACTGGTTTGTTTTTAAAAAAACTCCACACTGAGAAATAATAAACACTGATTATTAAAACACTGAGAATTACCTGCTTTGCAAACTCTCTTTGAAGTCTTCCTGTAATGTAAACTTACCTCTGCCTTGGGCACTTTCCTCTTCACTGTTTTAGCTCAAAGTTGCCAAAAGTATTTTGCTTGCAGTCATCTAATTTAGAAAGATAGTATAGTCTTAAAACCTCTTATGGGACAAGTTCATCTTTAGTCTCCTAAGTGAAATGTTGGTAGCTAGTGCTTTGGGCAAGTTACTTTATGCAACTGGTAACATTTTCAGGAGCCTGCTGTGTCCTCCGAAGTGAAAGGATGTAAGCATACCAGCTGAGATGGGGTTCCTGCCAGACTTTTTAGGTGCATCAATCTCTGCTTTGACTGTGATGAATACAGAAAGTATTATGAATGCCTGTGCTCAATACAGAGGCAATTAAGGGAAGGGAAACTATATAAAGTATACTAAGAATTTGTTTCTTTTGTAGTGACTAGTAAGACTGTTCTTTGAGTTGATATATGTGAGAGAGTTAGCGGCTTTTTCTTTAAACTGGTCAAGTGCCTTGGAAAGCACTGTAGCCTGTTTTTAAAAATAAACCTATGGAGCAATACGCAAGTCTTTGCTTAGCTGTTGTAATTTGACTATTTCAAATTGACATGTAACACAGTGCCTTAGGTACTTTGATTCCAAAGGAGTTGTGGTATTCAAAACAATTTCTGCTTATCAGGGAGAGAGGTATCCCTGATACAAAAGTAAATATTATCTTTTTTTTTTTCCTGTCAGAACTCAGTATTGTTGAATTTATGAATTTATTTTAATACTTTGGTCAATCTATTAATTTAACTTCCTTGGCTCTTGCAGTCTTTGTTATCTTAAGACAAATTTTAAATGTTCACTTTACCTATTCTATAATGTAGATGCTACAAATTATTTTCATGTGCTGTAGATAACCATGTTTCAAGAGGGAGCTAGAGAGCTACAAATTAAGCTCTTGGGAGCTGTCTGTGGCCCTCTGTTTTTCAGATGAATAAAAATGACCTGTAAATGTCTTTCCCATTTCAACATTTTTTTTTTCAGGTATCTATTGATGGAAATGACAGTGTGAGTGGCACAGGAATGATAGGTGAAAATGAACAAGATAAAAAAATGCAGGTATGTATCCCGATATAAAATCATTAAATATGTCTATTTCCTGGATCTTCTCTGCCCAGCAACAGCCATAATAGATAGTCCTGTGTGTCCATGAACTAGGGTCTGCTGCTAACCTTCAGGAATTTTAGATCTCAAACCTATACAGATAGGTCATATTTCTCACTTCGTACAAGATCCTTTCAGAGTATTTTAAAAACATTTTCTAGTACTTACTGTTTTCTGTTAAAAGGTAATTTTAAGTTATTTTGGATTTCTTAAGGCTTTTCATGCTGATTTATTTCATCGGTAAGGGTGTAACTCAGAAGTTCTCTTCTAGAGAATGAGTGTGACTTTTTATAGTCCTTAAACCAGAAGAAATGCTGACTCAATTAATACATTATTTTCTTCTCAAGAAAGATAATTCCAGGCTTATGTTTGGAACTGTTCTCTCTTTGATCACATATTTTGATTCCATTTGTCCTGTTAGAGTCTCTGACTTTTATTGTGGGTTTTGTAAGTAAACAGTATATAAGAGTGTTGCTCCTAGCAAACAGTTAAAGAAGCAGAAAAATACTTCCATTTCTGTATTCATATTGTTAGTACATGGAAATACAAAAACCTTCTCAGTGTGAAAATATGAGAAGTTCAGAAGGCAATGGAAAATACAGGTGCAGCTTATTAAGTCTCAAGATTTTTTTTTACCCAGGATCCACAAAGTTATGTTTTGTCATCATAACATATTTTGTTAAAAAGAAAAGACAAATGCAAAGGTTTGGTTAAGTAAGCCCTGGTTTTATGTTTTATTTGAAGAGATAATGAAGTAGACAAGGAGGAAAACTATCTTCCAAGATAAAATACGGTATCTGTGAAAGGAAGAATTACAGGCTGACTTCTGACACTTACCCCGAAGTTCTCATTCTTTGTTCTTTTAAAAGCTAGATCCTGTAATATTTTAAGCCACAGATTCTCCCATGTTGCTTCTCTGGTTGTGAAAGGAGAGACTAGCTAACGCATCCATAAAATTAAGAAATGTAGATGTTTTGCACACCTGTAGGTTGGAATAGTGATACAACTTCAACAAAATTCAAAAAGGGTAAGATAAGATCTTGGTTGAGTTTACCTGGGAGTAAAAGCCTATTAAGCAAAATTACTTGTAATGAGTATCCAGTTACGTGTTGATTTTGGCCTCAGACCCATAAGAAAGTGAATCCGGAGGTTGTTTTGTCTTATATATGTGACACATATGGCATATGGAAATGTGCCAGCCTTATGGTGCATTATCTGTTCCAAACAAAAACGTTCTGATATTTCAAATGGCATTGAGGCGTAGTCTCAAATTCTGATCCTTATAAGGTCACTTCAGTTAGCCAACTGGAGGGTCTCAAAGCTATATATGAAAATCCTAGTAATGTTTATATAATGATTTAAGTAGATACCTACTTGTAGCACATTCTGAAATAATAAGTCATTTGGGATAAAATAGTCTCATATTTAGATAAAGTATTAAATAAGTGTATATTTTTATATAAAGCACACAGGTAATACAAGAACAGAGCAGATGTCATGCTGCTAAGTAGATGTTCAAACTTGCATGTGGTTAGGTTTTTCGTAGAAGAAAAAAAACATAAAACCTCTTTTTGTAATTTCCACGTGTGGAAACGAAAGACATGGCCAAATGGCTGTAACACACTATTTCCTTTCAAACCTGTCAAACCCATCTGCTCATAATAAGAGCAGAATCATATGATTGAAGTTTGTATGTATTCTTTATAAAACATTTCTCTGAGATCTTTGCTACCTTTGTTGTTCTTCTGTTACCTGTCTGAACTCGGGCTGCATTTATTATTTCCTTTAAAACTAGGTGGTTTATTTTCTTAATTTTGTCCATTTAAAAGTATTTTGAAGTACATAATTCCTTTCAGCAAATTTCACATTATTATAGAGTTGCTTTATTTGCCATGCTCTTCTGATTTTGTACATCCTAATATCTGAAGTTTTCAGTTTCTTTAGAGTGTTTTATCTTCTACAAACAGTAATTTTAATACTATGTCCTTGTGGAATAATAACACTAACTGAATTCTTAATAATACCCATATCATACTAACTAATGTACTATGAAGAAACACATACTTCTGCAAACAGTTGTTTAATTAGACAAATGCTCCTGATGTTCAACTAATTTATTTAATTTTTTCTCCCAAATGTTATGTTTGTTTTATCCCTCCCACCCTTTATATCTGTCTTAATATTGTTAAAATTGTGTCTGGTTATTTCCTTATAGAACATGGATTATAGAACTGTTTTTATTTTATTTTAAACTTGGCATACTTCAGCTTTATAGCAGATCTTAGGAACTATATACGTATTTTTATATGCTGAAACAACAGTGAAACACTAGCAGGTGTACTGATAAGAAAATCAAATCAATGCTTAAGTGCAGGTGCCCAACTAAACATCATTTTCATGATAGTTAATGTGTTAAAGTGACTTCAGTGATTCCTGATATCATAGGTTAAACAATAGTATTAGTAGTGGGCTTCTTGATTCATAAGGTTGTGTTTTTTCCATGGTTATGGGTTTTCCAAATAGCAGTGGTGTACATTTCAGTTAATCATAAATTTGATGCTCAACTTGGCATCTTTAGTCTTAATAGCCTGAAGGTAACTGGGGCCATCCTTGCTGAAGAATCCATAGGAAAGTTGTTCTCGTCAAATTTCTCATCTATCTGAATGAAGAACTAAGGGTCTATGTGCAGTTGCAGGGCTATGGTCTTGTTGTGATGAGGGACAGTCAAATGACTGGAGTGCTGTGATGGATGGATACAGGCTCTTTAATAAAACCAGGCAGAGAAGGAGAGGAGGGGGAGCTCCCCTTCACGTGAGAACATCAGGACTGCACAGGGCTCTGCTTTGGAATTAGTGATGAGCTTGGTCAAGAGCCAGTGGATCAGAATTAACTGGCAGACCAGTGCAAGTAGCATTGTGGTAGTGCTCTGCTACCAAGTGCCTCACGAGGAAGAGAGGCCTTCTTCAGATAACTGGAAGCAGCCTCATTTTCACAGGCCCAGGTTCTTATGGGGAATTTTAACCACCTCAGTATCTGCTGGAAGAGCATCACAACAGAGCATGTTAAATCCAGGAGGTTTGTGGAGTTCAGGGATGGCAGCTGGCAGCCTAAAGCATGTTATTGAGCAGCTGGAAAGGTGAGACACTTTGACAGGCCTCATACTTACCAAGAAGTATTAGTTGGGAATGTGAAGGCTAGGTCAGCCTTCGGAAACCTGAATACTTATGGTGCTGCTGTGACCAACCTGCTGCACCTGACCCGGTTTTGAGCAGGAGGTGTTGGACTAGAAAAATTTTCAGAGGTGCCTGCCCATCTCATCCATTCTATAAAATGTTTTTTTGACAATTCAGAATAGCATAGGATCCATGAGAAAAGGGGGCTGATTTAAAAGAAGGAAAGACTCATTACCTTGCATACATTAGTCTCATTACCTCGCACACAGTTCTATCAGAATGTTTACATTTGGGCTTTTGCTTCTTTCTTCAGTGTATATATGATTTTTTTCTTGCATATTATTGTATGGAGAAGCCTTCGAAAGATGTTTAAGTTGCATTGTAAAGCTACATATTTTCCTGTTATGTCATGTCATGTCAGAAAAGAGAAGAATAAGTTCTCAAATTGCTCCAATTAGTTGGGTCAAAACACATGCACCACTGACAAAGCACAAAATACTTAATTTTCAAAAATTGCTTAGTATAAGTGCATTTAGTTTATTGTTTGGCCTTCGCATGAACTTACCTTTGAAGGTGGTCTGATTTATGGCTCATCTCCCTTAGGAACAGATCCAGCACTATAGATGAAATCTAAGCTTCTTCTGTTTATTAATTTGGTCATCTTGCCACTGGGCTTATGTTTCAAATGAATTTGTCTTTGTTGTTATTTGGCTAATTAATACATGCATTTAACTTTGCTAGCTACAAGTAAATATGTTTTACTTTTCTTTTTTCCTTTCATCACAACTTATGCTTTTTAGTTATTTATTTTCAAATTATTTATTAAGGACTAAGCAGTATATAATGACATATATAAATGATGACATGGTATAGCAAAGAGAGAAAAAAGAAAACTGTTAAAATCAGCTATGACTTGATAGCAAAATAAAGTGTGTGACTTTTCTGATCCATTGTGGTGAGTTTATTTTATTTTTACTTTTTTTTAAATTTAAGATTGTCTTGCAAGGACATGGAACCAGAGTGACTGCAAAATCTCAGCAGAGTGGAGAGAAAGCCTTTCGCTGTGATTATGATGGCTGTGGAAAACTATACACAACAGCTCACCATCTGAAGGTGATAAGATGTAAAATGAGTTTTGCTACTTTGCATGCATGATTTTTTTCTTATATATTATATGGTTAAAAGTAAAATAAATTGAGAGCCAGTTGCAATGCCACTGCTTTGTCAAATATTTATTGAATTGATTTTACAATAATTGGTTATCCTGGGTGCTCAGCTGATTTTACCTAGAGTCCTGAATAGATGCAGATATGGGATCGTGTTAGGCTCCCTGTATTGCCAGCATGTAAGAAATCTCTTGTTGAGATTTCTGCCAGTAGTGTCACAGAAATTCTAAAATACAGTGTTCACATTATCTACTTTACATACATGCATGGTCATGCAAAAATTCCCTTTTTGAAAGATTTTACCATCATAATACAGTGTCTTAACCCTTCAAAGCAATCCAACATTCAAAGTGATAAGCTGTAACATTTTTTTTTACAGGTGGTAACTGGTCAATTTCTTTCTTTTTTTTAAATTAAGTGAAGGAGTTACTGAAACTACTAAGCCTGTAGAGATGTTCACCTTCCAGTTTAGGCTGAGATTTGCTGGTGAGTTAGGTTCCTTGCAGTCTCTGACAAAAGACTCTGGAGTCAGTGAGTAATTGATTTGGTGGATCATGTGTTAAAATGGTATCCTTGCTATGCAATATAAGAGGAACATTATAAACGGTGCTTGGAGTAAAAAATCAGGTAGGGTTTGGGCTCTAAGGCATGTTTGCCTACTGTCTTTAATGTAGTTGCACAATGGCAACTATGTACTTGCAGAAAAGCTTTTTTGCAAAACTGACTGAAAAGATTAGGCTGGACCTCAGAAGGAGACATCCTTAAAAACATCATCACCGTGTTTCATTATTTTTTTAATCACTGATTTAAAAAGAAGACACTTGAGTGTGAATCTTGTGAAGAGAAATAAAATAAGCTGTCTTTCAGAATGAACTGTTGTTTCTGTGTTGAAGTAATCAGATTCAACATCTCATTAAGGGAGTGTATTGGATGTCTTGACAGGTGCATGAAAGGTCACACACAGGAGACAGACCATATCAGTGTGAACATCCTGGATGTGGCAAAGCCTTTGCTACAGGTAATCTTTTATAGACTACACCCTCCTGCTTGCTAGTGCTTGTCTTTGTATAAAGTAAATTTTAATACTGCCTTTTTTAGACGGCTAAGTAAAGAAAACTTTTTTCCCCCAAATTTTATTTTGAATGTAAATTAATGTGATACATAGAAAAAAAAATTTAGGTGTTTTTAAAATAACTTCACCTGATCTAAAGCATTTAATACTTTGACCAGAAACAAGCCAAAAAAAGGCTGATGAGAAAAGTGAAAAGAGAAACAACAAAACTTAAAGGGTTGCATCTAATTTTAAATACATAGTGTTTGTAAAGGGATTTCAAAGCTACAGGTTGAAATATGCTCTTCCCTCAGACTGATGCATGACTATAAGCAGCTGTCTGTCTATTAATACCACATTTTTTGTTAGACCCATTGTTCTTTGTAGTTCAGCAATCTTTGCCTTTGATAAAGTTCATTTTAAGTACTGAATGCACTTGGTTTAAATATTAAGAACTCTCCTGGGCTGGATCATGAAATTGAGTTTATTTTAGATGTAGAGTAAATTAATACTCAGCTTGGTAGATATGCTTTGTGTTGCTTAAAACACCAAGAATAGGATTTTAAGCTGTTTTAGGGAAAACACATTGAAACTGAAGCAGATGCCATCTTCTTACAGACTGTTACTTTATTTTTTAGAAATACATCCATCACTTGTGGACACAAGTCAAATTCAAGTTCATTTTTGGGAATGGCTGTTTCAGGGTTCTTTAGTCACAATCTTTTCAGGGAAATGCTCTGCAAATTAATTCACAGAGGGACTGGTCCAAAGTTTGCTTTAGACTGTTAGTCTTTGGTAATGATGGGTTCCTAAAAGTAATCCTAAAGAGTGATTATGACTGCTATATATATGTGATGATGTTAATAATACAGTTTAAAATAATTACAGTTTAGAGCCTGGAGAGCAGCAGAGCTTTTAGTGCTGACTTCATTAACAGTACTGCTTTTTGTGTGAGAGAATAATTAAATGTAATTTTGATGATGGCAATGATAAGAGATAAAAAATAAATGGAATACAGAGCCTAGAGTTTCCTTAGAAGATAAAATACTTGTCCACATTATACCCATTGCAGTTTATACTTTTGAAGGGAAGAAGCATTATGGAAGTGTACTGCCTTCATAAATGAAGGATGATGGAATTTCTAAACTGTAGAGTTCTGCTGCTCTGTGTGGTAAAATGAAGAGCTTGGGAAGACTGAAAGAACAAATTTTACATATCAGGGAGCTCCCTGTTTGGAATGGCAGGCACAGCTTTTGATGGTAATGGCTAATTAGAATCCTAATTTTGTGTTCATACTATTGCAACAATCTTTCTGATCTTCAGGGTATGGGTTAAAAAGTCATGTCCGAACACACACTGGTGAAAAGCCATATCGTTGCACAGAAGAAAACTGCACCAAATCATTCAAGACTTCAGGAGACCTGCAGAAACATATTCGAACCCACACAGGTACTATTATCATCCTTTTTTCTGTTGTTCATTCACTTAGGTGGATTTTTTTTCCCTTTGATCATTCTATGACTTTTAAATCAGCCTGTGCTTATTCTCTTTCTGAGCACAACAAGCTCAACAGCATTTCAGCATGGTAAGCATTTACTGCAAACCAGCATGCTGTTCTTGGAAGAAAGTGCTGAAGCATTTACAATGCTATTGCAAATGCCCTAACTTTTAGCAATGCATCGCTCATGTTGTGAGCAATGCATCGCTCACAACATGAGCGATGATGCTCACCAAGTGAGCAAAGGCACCAAGTGCCTTTGTTGTTTTTCATTTGCAGCTGTAACAAAAGAAGAATTTACCTCAATAATATGGCTCATATTTTAGAAATGGCATCAGCGTTCTTAAGTTTAGATGCTTTAAGGTAATTTGTATACAAACTTCACAAAGGTTGATAATTCTGAGCTTATTATCCTGTTTTCTCACAGCAAGAAAATGTTCCAAAATATCATAGACAACTGATACAAAAATTTTCAGATGTATCAAAAAAAAATCCTTATATTTTGTCTAAAAAGAGAGTAATTTGAAAGCAAAACCACAAATACATTAGACAAATTCACTACACTCAGAAAAATTGTATGGATTCATACACGTGTAAAGTCTTCATGATGTCTCCTTTGGTCCTGAGATTTCAAAAAAAAAGGGAAAAAACCCCAACCTTCAAATGTAGGAAGAATAAGCTATCACTCACTAACATGTTCCGTTACGTGTGTTTATTTATCTGTTACAACACTGACAAGTTTTTTCCACTGAACTTTCTGAATTTTAGGGAATAAAAAAGGATAAAGAAAAAAAAAAAAAAACAAAACAACACCACTAAAAAAAAAAGCCCCCACAATAAAAGAATTAGCTTTTTCTGGGATTATTAAAAATGGGGAGAATAAAAGCAGACAATAAAAATTCTAAAAGCTCATGATTACATTGAGTACATAATACTGCTTTTCCTGTACTTCTCTATTGAAAGACCATCTAGGATTAGTGCTGTCTTGATGTTAAATTGGTCATCAGGATGAAGACATAGAAGTGTCATCTGTTTTCAGTTCTAGAAGATAACTGTTTTAGTACATCAAGTACAGATTATGAATGGAAAGGTTTCTGTAGCATGGACAACAATTTGATTAGCTGCAGACCGTTTTCATTACTTCTTTATGGTCATAGAAGTTGTATAGGAATTTAATTGCTCTAATCAAATTTAGCAATTGAGACAAAAGACTTGAGCTGCTCTATGTAACCATTTACCCATTTGAATAATATTAATAGTACAGTCATGGACTCCCAGCAGCCCAGGGACTGGAGTTCAGGAGAGGGTTTTGTTAGATTTATGCGTAGTTGCAGGAAGCCAGAGAATGAAAACTGCACAGTCTTTCTGCAGATGCTCACACCCGATGCAAGCTGCAGCAGTGCAGCTGATGGAGGTGAGTCTGGGCTCTGCCCTTCCCCCAAGAATTGTACATTCCTTTGTCATGCGGAGCAGGGTTAGCGCTTTCTTAATATTCTGCCAGGTTTAGCCAGAAGTGATTTTTCCCTTCTTTCAATAGCAGTCCAGTCTCGCTTTCTGTTGCCATCAAATGCTTGTCCCAAGTTCCTCTATGACTTCCCTAGACATTACTGTTCTGGTACCAGAAAAGCTGGTGTAGGTGGTTCCTCATGGCTGCTGTGGACTACAGCTTAAAGGTCACCTGGCAACCAGTTGCTTTGCTAACATAGAATCTTAAAGCCTGGCTTCACAGACCGACCGGTCGGATGACATTCTTGAAGCATTCCGTAAGAGCAATCTGTTTGGTTTCTAATGCAGGGTCTGTTGTTGGGAGGGGTTGACGCTGTAACGGTGCTCCTTTCTGGCTGATTTGAGGTCCTCTGCTGAAGCAAAGATTAGGGGAGCCATGGCAACACAACACTGGGGTAGGCTTAATAGACACACACTGTCTTGGCAGGGAGCTGAAAAACCTCCCAGAAACAGCTGCCTGAAGGAGTGAGTTATAGCTTCCTCTGCCAAGGAGCTAACGGCTTTGGAGTTCCTTGGCGTTCAGGTCTCTATCAGGACTTTGGTTTTTATTTCTGTTTCAAAGTACTTAATGTTGCATCCGTAGTGGTAATCTGCCCTCTCTTGCTCTCAGATTCTTCTCTTTGGTAAGCAGTACAGTGGGTGGGATGTACACAGCTCTAGAAGTGTGAAATTACAGCAGGGCAGTGTGTCAGGATGTCCCCCTTCGCTTTCCCACTCCGTGTGCTCTGATAGAACTACGAGGTCAGGTATGTTGGGGTTGGCCTGTACCCAGTGCTCATGGTGAAATGTTTTAGTGCACTGATGTAAGCTATTGTGCTTACACTTAGATTACACAAAAAGGCTTCGTTTAAAAATAACTTCTGTTTGTCGTTGCTTTTGTTCTAGGGTTTGAAACTTGAGTTTCAGGGATATCTCTTTAAAAAGTTAGTTCTTGTGCAAGTTTAAGTGCTTTCTATAATGAGTTTTACTAATCCCCTGTATCTTGGTTACATGCTAAAAATCATAAGGGTTTTTTTTTTTTACTTTACGAATTGCAATTGATAAACATACAAATGGTATGATACACTTGTTTTGGGTAATGTACATATGGATCAGGGTGGGGTTGGTAAATACATTTTAGAATGTGGACTGTGTGAAAGCTAACCCGAGCAACTGAATCTGTTTTACACATCATGAAATACTAATCTAAATGCTTCATAATTCAGGTTTCAGATTGGGTAATTTTTCTGAATTTTGCCAGATTTGGCTGAATAGTATAACATTGTACGTTGGCATGTCCATGATATTTCTGACTGAGCATCTTGGAGAATTAAGTAGCTTTAGATCCCTACATTTAGTCTAAGTGTAACTTGGGATTTTTGCTCTTGAGTAACTTTTGCATGTACACTTTTTATTTTTAAGGTGAAAGGCCCTTTAAGTGTCCGTTTGAAGGATGTGGCAGGTCATTCACAACATCTAATATTAGAAAAGTTCACATCAGGACGCATACAGGCGAAAGGCCTTACTACTGCACAGAACCAGGATGTGGAAGAGCTTTTGCCAGTGCAACTAACTATAAGAATCATGTGAGAATACATACAGGTATCTGAGTGATGTTTTGTATTTTGAAGTGGAATCTGCTTGGGAGAGGCTCTGTGGCATTCACCTTATAATTCACACTGTTTTGGTGTATTCTAATTGTGTATAGTCATGTTTATATGACCTAGCTTGGTACTTCTGTTTGGGCCTGTCTCCTCTCAGCTGAGGAGAGTTAAGCAGTTAGATCTCTTGTCTTGCTCTCCAGAGAAAGAAACTTTGCTTTGGACACAAAGTTCTTTAAAACAAATGCAAAACTTTGTCCTCAGTGAACATTGGGCTAAATCTTTAGGATGGTTCTGGAGATTGCTTCCCATGTAAGCTGTTTCTTCAACAAATGACAGTAAAGCACAAGTCAGAGCTTGACTTTGGCTCACTGTTGGGAATCACTCTTTCATCCAGGCTGTGTTTTACTTGCTGCTGGAGTGGTGGTCAAAAACTTCTTTTTATAAACTGGAGGTGAAGATACCAATGTGATTGTCAGAGTGAGTCAGCAGAAATTCGATGGTTCTAAAATGCAAATGCCAATAATAGCCATATCATCTTGGTAGCCTTATATATTTTATAGAAGCACAGAATGTTTCAGAGGTACATCACAGAGAGATGGTGGATGCCCCATCCCTGAAGGATGTCAAAGACAGGTTGGATGGGGACCTGGGCAGCCTTGTCTAGATCCAGGCCTGGAAGTTGGTGGCCCTGCCTGTGGAAGGGGATTGGAAATCAACGATCCTTGGGGGCCCTTCCAGCCAACCCAGACCATTCTGTGATTCTGGATTTTTTTTTATCTCAGATAATCTTTTTTATTTATCAAGTGATTTAGACATTTGTTTCATTGATTTTTTTTAAACAGAAGGTGTTTGTATATGAAACCATAGTTGTTTAAATGTATGCTTTCTATAGATTCTTCAGAGCTTAAAGACTCAAAAATAAGTGTAATTGTGCTAGTCTATCACTATACATAATCACTGATTAAAAGTGTGGGGCTTTCAGTAATAAAAGAAGAAAATTCTCAGTATGGTGCCAAACTGCATGGCAGCTTTTAGGGTATATCATTCTATCTTCTTCAGAAGGGTGTTTTAGATAGAATGACAGGATGAATAAAGAGCCCAGCTTTTACTGGCGATGGTTTTTAAAAACAGAGTCTGCATTGATAAACTTTGTGAGTTTGAATTTCCCCGTCGCCTTTGGAACTGAAGTATGGTGTAAAATGAAAGTGTGTCACTAAGTCTCATTGGTGACTGTTTTTTTCTGATTTTTCACTACAGGGGAGAAGCCCTACGTCTGTACAGTTCCTGGTTGTGATAAACGTTTTACAGAGTATTCCAGTTTATACAAACACCATGTTGTACATACTCATTCCAAACCATATAACTGTAATCACTGTGGGAAAACATACAAGCAGATTTCTACACTTGCTATGCACAAGCGGACAGCACACAATGACACAGAGCCCATTGAAGAAGAACAAGAAGCTTTTTTTGAGCCACCTCCAGGTTAGAGTTTCAGTCTTTGAATCCCTTGTTTAAAATAAAAAAATAATTAATGGTCTGGATAATATTTTGCTGGTTTTCTAATAACCAAGGAAATAAAAGCATAGATAAAAATCTTAAGTACTTAATAAAGTCATTTAACTTCTTTGTAGGACTTTTTAGTGTGATAGGCAACTTGTAAACAGAAACCGAGAGACTAAAAGGGAAATTTTGAGTTGCAATCCCAGCAAACCTGTTTATAAACATGAGTGTGGTAAGGACCCTGAAAATTTTTGTTTGCAAACAAACCCTGTTTGTTTGGATCTTTCTTAAGATTTTTTTACTGGATCTTTCTTAAGATATTTTCTAAGAGTATGTATGACACCATGGTTGGTGACAATCTTTTGTGCAGGAGTAAAGGCAGCGAGCGCCTCAAAAAAATGAGAATCAGTCTTCGCAGCACCCTGATACTGTACTGTTTTTGCTGTGGTTATTAGCAGTTTTCTGTAAACTGTCATAGAGGCAAAGATGAGAATAAGCTCATGTGCTGCAGTACTCTTTGAAGTGTTTTTCACGGCTTTTTTGTGAGTAATGGAATGCTATGACTGTAAAAGATCAGGCTGAAGGAAGTACTGCTATAGGAGATAACACTTGCCAGATTGTGATTTTTAGATGTGATTGATGATAGGAAATACATATGCAAACTGTTTGGTCAGAAAAGTTGTTTTACTCCATGAAGGTGGAGTAAGGTGGGGAACTGCAGAGCATGCCTAAAGCAGTTTTGGTGTAGTCTAATTTCTTTTAAGAGAACGTTAATACTCATTTTCTGAGGGTTAAACATTTATTAAGATAATGAACCTTCACACAGAGGCATCACTGTGTTCTTCTGTATGCTTGTTAATTAATAACTTAAAAATCTGGCAGTTGTGTTTGCATGGAGCCTCTTGTATAGAGAGGTTAACTTTTAATGAATGAATTAGAAATGTGTGTCACTGTTTTAATATTTGCTTAGAAACTATTTTTTTTTCATCTTTCCCCTAATTTTTACCATTGGAGTGTTTAAAACCTCCAAACCAAACAGGCATTAATCCTTGTCATTTGCTTTCCTGTCAGCATTTACAGTACGTAAACTATAATCTTGCTTTCTTTGTATAAAACAGGTCAAGGTGAAGATGTTCTCAAAGGCTCACAGATAACCTATGTGACAGGTGTAGAGGGAGAAGATGTCATTTCTGCACAGGTAGCTACAGTTACTCAGTCTGGATTAGGTCAACAGGTAGCACTAATAGCCCAGGATGGAACCCAACATGTAAGTAAACACAGTGTAAAACTGCTGACAAAAATATGTTGAGAATTGAGGCAGCTGCTTGCAGATACTCCACATGCTTTCTGAAACCAGTTAGGATTCTTGATAAATACACACGTGGGTTTCTTAAGGAAAGAAGCTTCTTGGGACCTGGGTCAGGATATCTTTAGGGTTGGGCCTGCTGTGAAATAACTAAATTAAACCATATATTCTGACATCTGAAATTGTATTAATACTAAGGTAGTGGTTGGTGGTGGGTTTGGGAGGGGTGTGTTTCTTCTTTGTTATCTTTGTCAGCCTTAAAGTAGGCATGGGCTATTTTAATAATTATTATATATACAGTCTAATTTCTGAGATTTCTCAGAATTCCCTGATTCTACTAATGTCTGGTGGTCATCTTCACTGTTGTCTGTACACACGGGGGGTGGGAAATCACTAGCCCAGGTACCTGCTTTACAAGCTGTTTGGTAGTGTGTGATTCTTAACATTTCTAACAAACAGTGAGTTAAGGAATGCTTTGCTACTACTGCCACTGGAAAGTTCCTGTGGACATACATTGTTTGGGATACCTACAGGATATATATATATATTTTAAGGATTTCATCTGAAGAGGATTTCAACACAGCCCTTTTGTTTAGCTATGGCAATATATGGAGGAAAGTTTTTGTCTCAGCTGGAAAGGTAGCTGAAATATCAGTAGCAGATGAAAGATGTCTTCTAAATTCAAATCGGAAATGAGATATTAGAGCAGGCATTGCCGGCCCTGCATATTGCAGCAATACTAAGTAGCTGGCATTTCTGCCCACTGAAATTAAGGACTGCAGAAGCCTCAACATTGAGTTTTCACATTAATTTAAATTATCCTTCGGCTTCACTTCAGTTCTGGGATGTTTTATTACCTTAGAAATCAGACATCAGATAATGTATCTGATGCACAAATGCTTTTATACTGGAGACATCAGTAATTTATATCATTAATTCTTTATGAATTGTTTGTTTGTGGTTTAAATCCTAAGCCCTCATCAGCCTCTTTAGTATTACCATTAAGATAAAAGTATGTCAGGTGGTACTACCTTGAGTCACATTGTTCATTGTCTGACACATACATAGATAGTCTATCATGCAATTATTTGTGATGTGATCTCATTAACATGGAGTTGTAGACTCTGGAGACAAGTATGTATATTCTTTCTTCTTACTGAGCACAATGATTTTATTTCTGTAAACAGATAAGTGTATCTAAAAGGTCATGGAATATTAGATCCCAGTCAGTAAGATGAATGCACTAAGGGCTCTTTGGCCAAAAGGTGATTCTCAAGGAGTACATGAGTGTGCCTCCCAGGAAGTGGAATAACAGCTACTAGATCTTTTGGCCAGTGTGTTGTGATCATGGCTTAAAATACTTTTTCCCCACTTTATGAATAAGTTTCCTCTTTGTTCTGGATTGCCATACACTTTGTTTCAAATGCAGAAGCTGAACCAGCAAGACTATTCCTGCTGAACCAACTGGCAGGAATTGTTTGATAAAGCTGTTACATTTCAAATGCCTGTGATCATTTTATTTTTCAAACCTTACTTAAAAATATACATTGCTAAAAGCTAAGACTTAGGTATGACTTGAGAAGCAATCAAATCTCCTATTTTTACTTCAAGGATTATTTTGTGTTTCAGGTCAACATATCCCAGGCAGATATGCAGGCCATTGGCAATACTATCACTATGGTAACACAAGATGGCACCACCATCACAGTCCCTGCCCATGATGCTGTCATCTCTTCGGCAGGAACGCATTCTGTAGCAATGGTTACTGCAGAAGGCACTGAAGGGCAGCAGGTAAGATATCTTGTGTACATGTGTGATCTTCCTTTATAAAATGATACATAATAGGCACGTAAGCTGTCATGGCTTTGTCACTGACATGGATTTATCTAAGTAAAGCAGTTCTCAGCACCTGGCCATAACATTCCCCTCATAAGAGTATGACATGTTCTACTCCGTATCAACATACAGCAGAATATTTTAAAAACAGTTGGGCACCAAGACAGAATTCTAAAGTACCATTCTGATAATTCATTTAGGTGTATGTAAAAGAAGACTGAGAGAGCCTTCTTCAACTCTCCCAGGCTGAGAGAGTTAGGGCTGTTCAGCCTGGAGAAGACTCAGAATAGACCTTATAATAACCTGACAGTACCTGAAGTGGGGCTACAGGAAAGCTGGGGAAGGACTTGTAGTGATGGGATATGGGGCAGTTAGGAAGAAGCTTCTCACTATGAGGGTGTTGAGACACTGGAACAGGTTGCCCAGGGAGGTGGTGGAGGCATTCCAGGTCAGAATTGATGAGGATCTAAGCAACCTGATCTAGTTAAAGGTGTCCCTGCTTGCTGCAGGGGTGTTGGACTAGATGGCCTTTAAAGGTCCCTTCCAACCTAACACATTCTATGATTCTACAGCCTAAAAATGCAAAGTTTTTTTCCCCCAAAGTCACACAGTAAATAAGTGGCAGAGCTAAGAACAGAATCCAATAGGAAGCGTAACTTTATCACATAATGTTCCAGAACTGCAATTTTTTTGGCAGATATAAAACATTTGTGTAAGCATATATTTGCTGGGGTTTTGTATAATATGTGAATAGAACAGCTAACTTATAAAGTAGAAATACAGTAATATAATTTAAAATTTTCAGTTATAATGGATTCCACAGTTCTAAAACTGTGCCATGGGGAAAAGATGATACTTATTAATCGCTGAGCTCTGTATATATAATCACAGGCTTATGAGGACATTTATGGAACTTCTTTGCTGTTTTGAGGATATTTATGCTTTGAGAATTAATACAATACACTATGATGGCTGCCCTTCTTAAAACATGTATCTTTTGCACGATAAAATTATGCTCATGAACAGTCACAGCTTTGAATTTAATTTTGAAGATAAAATGTGTGAGGACAGTATGGTAACAGATCTATCATAATGTTGATTCTCTTCCTTTGGTGTTCAAGGTTGCTATTGTGGCTCAAGACTTAGCCGCGTTTCATACTGCCTCATCAGAAATGGGACATCAGCAACATGGGCACCACTTAGTGACTACAGAAACTAGACCTGTTACACTGTTGGCTACATCCAATGGAACACAAATTGCAGTACAGGTAAGATGTTGATTAATGGTTTGAGTGTTTTTTACATCTAGAGCTAGAAGCTCCTAGTCATGTAACAAAATGATTTGAATAAGCTTGGCTCCCCTGAAAATATAGTCCATATGATCTCATGTTTTAAATAATATATAGGGTTTGGAAGAGGAATAATAATCACCTGATTTTCAAAATTTCTAAAAAAGGAGGAGGTTAGGAGAGGGCCAAATTTCAGGTCAACTGAATCATTCATGCAGTTACAGGTTATCAGTAGAAAAGTGTTTTCATTCATCCTTCAGCGTTACATATAGAGCTGATACATATAAAGCCAAGCTCTCAAGAGTAAATTGCTGTGAACTTGAGAGGTATACTGAGTTTATGTTGCTTGAATGTCGAAGTGCTGATAGTGAAAACATGTAAACAGTTATATGGAAAGATGAATAATCAGAAATCTCTGAAAAAAATAACCTCCTGTTTGTGTCAGACAAGGAGAGTATATGCAGCTGCCTTGAGTATGGTTTTCATGATGCGCCTTGGAAGGGCAACAAAGCTGATGAAGGGTCTGGAGCACAAGTCCTATGAAGACCGGCTGAGGGACATGGGGCTTTTTAGTCTTAAGAAAAGGAGGCTGAGGGGAGACATTATCACTCTCTACAATTACCTGCAAGGAGGGCGTAGAGAGGTGGGGTGTCAGACTCTTCCCTCAGGTAACAATGATAGGATGAGAGGAAATGGTTTCAAATTGCACCAGGGGAGATGTGGGTTAGGTATCAGGAAGAATTTCTTTACTGAAAAGGTTGTCAGGCATTGGAACAGGCTGCCCAAGTGATTCTATGATTCTGATAAATAACAATATAAAAGAACACCAGTGTGGCTATGAAGAGAGGAGATCAAAAGAGTTCTTAAAAAAATCGCTAGTAAGCAGCATAAGTTAATATGTGTTCTTGGAAACATCTTTGGAAAAGAAATGCAGAAAACCCACTCACAAATGTCACTTCTGGGGGCAAAATACAGTTTGTGCGCCGAAGTAGCAGCAGCGTAAGTCTGCTTTAAACTGTTTATATTTGCTAAAACTAATATAAGGTCAAAACTATTTAAGCCTCAGGATCAATGCTGCAGTCCAAGTGTATGTACATAGTAGTCTGTTAGGAGCAAAGATTGAAAGGAATTGTGTTAATATCTCCAGGCAGAAACAAGAGATTGTTATTTTCCTCTTTGCTAAATGGAAAATAGCAAGTTAGATGCCAATTGAATAGCAACAGCAGTTGAGAAGCTCTTTATTCTGAACTCGTGTCTTTTGTACTAAGCTGGGAGTAATGAAAACTGCTTGTAAAAGAAAGCATGTCATGCCTACGTGAGAGGAAGAAAAAAAAACCAACAACCAACTTGTATTCATTGTATCGTTTGAATGAAAGGAAAAAGTGCACTTTCTGCATATGCCTCTCTCTTGTTACCAGCAGCAAAGCTTTTGGTGAAAGATCTTTATGTTAATTAAAATTAAAATACACACCGCAAATAGAAGAGACAGAATTAAAAATTAAAATATTATTGATTGTTCCAGAGTTGCTGATTGTTTCTCTTTAGCAGTACCAAAAAGCACAAAATCATGTGGTTTATAAATACTAACAAAGCCAGTGACCTCATCGCAAGACTGAAGGAGCTGGTAGCAGAGCTGTGAATTTGAGTGACTTCAGAATGCGACATCCAGAGACTGCAATATTGAGAACTGTCCCATTAGGTTTATTCATCTGTCAAATAATCTGTTTTTACTTTTCATACTCATACCTCTTCTCTTTAGACAGTAGGTAATGTCCAGCTCTACTTTATTGTTAGGTTGATATCATCATCAGTATTCCCATCACTGACAATTATGTACGTGCATGCTGTACATATTATAAAACTCCATTGATTCTTTCCCAAAATTGTGTCCAGTTGCCTTTATTCAGGGTTGGTTGATGTTGACTCTGTCGGTGCCAGGTACATCTCAGAATCACAGAATGTCAGGAGTTGGAAGGGACCTGGAAAGATCATCTAGTCCAACCCCCCTGCCCAAGCAGGATCACCTAGATTAGATCACACAGGAACGCCTCCAGATTGGTCTTGAATGTCTCCAAAGAAGGAGACTCCACAACCTCTCTGGGCAGACTGTGCCAGTGCTCTGTCACCCTCATGGTGAAAAAGTTCCTCCTTATATTAAGATGGAACTTCCTGTGTTCCAGCTTGGACCCACTGCCCCTTGTCCTATCACTGGCCAACACTGAGAAGAGCCTGGCTCCATCCTCTCAACACTCACCCTTAACATATCTATAGACATTGATGAGGTCACCCCTTAGTCTCCTCTTCTTCAAAAGACAAGGAGACATCAATGTACTTGTACTTGGAACTATAAGATAATTTCCTCTGAAGTACTGTAGAGTTGAACAGTGTCATCGTGACTCTTTTCATACAGTCAGGATTCCACAATAAGTATGTGTGTTTTATATATAATAATGTCATATGGTGTTCCAAAGCACTGATTTTCTGCAAGGAAGTTAAGAAAAATTATGATGTTGCTTTGCTTTACTAGTGTTAAAATGTAAATCAACAGTCACCATGGCTTTTGAAAGCCTTATCTTAGCTTTGTTATATCTGCTAAATTGAAATATCATCTACTTTGTGTGTCATGAAATTTGTTTACTGTGCAGCAATTCTTTGAAGAAAATTTATAGAAACTCAGTTTAATCTGTAATTGGAAGTTATCTTAATTATCATGCTGATTAGATAGCTGCTAGTATATATTACCCAGAAGTGACAATGCTGATCATACTTATTTGTGCTAAAGTATTCATCTATATCTAGTTATGTGGTTTCATATTTAATTTTATTTTTACACATTTGTATCTACATATAACACTTGGGATTTATGTATGTTTAAATGCATTTGTTTCAGCTTGGAGAACAACAGTCTCTGGAAGAAGCCATTAGAATAGCCTCCAGAATACAACAAGGTGAAACACCTGGGATTGATGATTAACTTCTAAAACTGCTACCAGAACAATAGAGTGAAAGGTATTTTATTTTCAATCAACAAAGGTCCATGCCAGCAGCAACCCATAAAAACTTTGAAGTTCCGCGCTCATTGATACTGTGTACACATTTTATGCAAGAGCGAAGAACATTTTGTAAGTTTTGTGTACATAACCCTTGGAATGGACTGACATCATCTACTTTCAACCGTTGTATATTCAGGAATATGGAATTAGGATTATATAGTAAATTTCCTTGTTATCCTTTCATCAGACTTGAGACTTGTCTACAAGCAAGTGGGAAATTAAATACAAGTATTGGAATTAATTCTTAATGCCATGTACAAATAATGAAGGCATTACTGAAGATTTCAAATGTTTAAAGTACTATTACAAATCATCATTTCAGGAACCCTTACAAGTAATAAAGATGACAAAGCCTTTTAAATTGCATTCTATAAATGGAATAGTCTTGAATTTTGAGCCTACTATAAATCTTCATGTTTTGATTTGTTACGTACAGATTTGAATAGCCTTTAGATTATCCACCCCATCTCATTCATTGTAAATACATACTGTTGATGCTGGAAGTGCTTCATTTAGGTGCCAGTTTTCCTGAAGTGTTGTAATTCTTGATATCCCATGGAGATAAATGTACTATGCAAGAGGATTGCCTGTCAACTAGATCAGTTTCTTAGTACTTATCACCTTTTAGGAATTAAAGATGTATCATTTGACATGATCGTTCAAGGTTTTTCTTTCTTAAATTTCATTGCTAATAGTTTCTGGAAATGGTGGCTGGAATGGTGGCTTTGACTTAGCAAAGAAATAACTTCAGTTCTTACTTCTCAGTTCCCAGGACATTTTCTGACTGCTCTCCAAATGTGAGTATTCTTTCCTCTTTCGTACGAGTTGGTTTGCCACAGGACATTCAGAGCTATCTTGGGAAAAGCTACAGTCATTTCAAAATGATTTCTCTTGCCGGTATTTTTTTGCTCTTGCAAAATTCCCAAGTCAAAGGTTGTGCATCTGTGTTGCACTAGCTACCCCTAGAAAGGAAAACATACTTAGTGATGAATAAATAAGCCAGCCTGACTTGGGAGTGGTGAGTGTTTAAAGAGAAACCTAGGTGATTATATGTGTTTAACTAAAGTCTGCATTTGTGATAGACTTATTTTCAGAGTGGAGAGACCCGCATGATTTTCCACACTGCTTCCATTCAGACCGACTGTAAGGAGACACTTTGGTAAGCTGATGCTTCATGCTGGTGTCAGGAGGACTTGTAGTGGGGAGTAGAACAAAAATCGGGTTAGATAAGAACATTGGTGACAAAGATTTCAAGAGGAGGAAGCAGAGTATGGCAAAAAGGACCAGGAATTTGGCAGTAAAACTCTCTACCCTTTCCCCATAGATTTTACTCCTCGTCTTGAAAGTTCTGTCTCAAAGGGAATGGTTTGGCACACTAGAAGAAAATACTTTGTAAAAGAGGAATCCTATAAAGCAACTCAGACTTATCACTTCCTTTTACAATCGTCTCCCTTTCCAGCATTCCCAGTCACAAATTTTTTCTCAGATTTTAATTCCAGGCTTAGGCTTACATCAACTCTTCCCTTAAAGGAATAAAACCAAAACCTCTCTACGTTTTGCAGTCAACTTCTTTAAATATTTATCCAGTTTTTCGTCATTGTGGGCTTTGCTTTTCTTGACCATAGTTTAGTGCCTCTCCTGATAGTGAAGCGACAAGCAGTTATTTTCGGTGCTCCAGGCCGATGACCTATTGTGCCAGACATGCTGCGCATAACAATAGGACGGGTTTTGCCCTAAAGAGCTAATGCCAAAGCACCCATGAATGGGCTGGCGCTGGAAGAGTGTATTTTTATAAGAGTAAAATCCTGAAGGCTGACTACAAAACTGTAAACAGCCGTAATCCCTAATGGTATAATTAATCTCAGCTGACCAGATGATGCTCGGCACAGGGTGGGAGAAAGGGCATGTGGTGGCTGCTTAGCACCCAGGACAAGAACAAAACTGATAGGCCTGATAAACATGTCTGAGTTTGAAAGGCAGTTCTGCCTAAACTTTACTACTCCAGTTCCTAACCCTCGCAACCCCTCAAAGACTTGGAGGAGAAATTCGTTTGACTGGATGCACTGGTTTCTGCGATGGTCATGCCGTGCTAGAATATGGAAAATCACTCTGTGCTTTGTGACTCTGTGTGCAGAGTCGGGGAGCCTCAGCCTTCCCCAGAACAGGCAGGCAGTAACCGGTATTTAGCCACCAGGCAAAGACGGTATGGAGTAAGGATATTATCAAGAGTGTTTCTGGATCTGGCAACTTCAGCACTGCAGCTGTTGAGGTGAGTCAGATTGCACACCTTGAGCTTGACCATAGCTTCTACTCGCTAAGATGCAGAGCAATGCTATAATGAACCCATTCTGTCACTCTTATAATTGAATGAAAACAATGCTCTGTAAAATTTTCTGTGGCATCTTCAAGTACAGCAACGATGAAATTTAATTAATAGTTGGGTGGGAAGCAAATAGATTTTTCATAGAATCATAGAATCATTAAGGTTGGAAAAGCCCTCCAAGACCATCAAGTCCAACTTTTTCTTAAGCCTAAAGTGTTAAAAGAGACTGGAAATGAAAGGTAAGGTGTCCTTTTCAGCTATTACTTTACAGTTGATTGGAATCTAATTAGACCATCACCATTAGCAGTAAGTGGCTGACACCTAACCCTATCAGGAATGTGATACCAGACGTTTTCAACTGAGGGTTATATTCAAAGCCTAGTTTAATTATTCCAATAAACATACAAACATATCAACAAGCAATCACTTTGTCTCACGCTGTATTTAATAGAAATGTGACCTCCTTGAGTCCCAACCATCTTGGGTTCTGAAGCAATAAAATACTTTATTTGGAATATTTTTCTTCTATTTAGGTTATTTGAAGCATTTTACTCAAATGGCAAAAAAAAAACCCAAAACCAAAAAACCACACTCAGGGCACAAGTGATTATACGATTTTTTCTGTAATAAAAAAGTGTATTTTGTTACTGTCAAAACCCCAGAATTTCACCGCTTCCTTTTTTTTTTAATCCCTCCCCAGGCTTTAGATTGACTGGCTGCTGCATTTTACTTATTTCTCTCGGAAGTGTTACGACTGCTTGATTCTGTAGATTTGGCTGAGAGACTTCTGAGGAGGTATCATAGTGAGGCAAGACACGGAAAAGACGGTGACTTCCTAACATTTGGCAGGTCTGCTGGCATAACAGAAACTACTACATGGCTGTAGAAAGCTCCTGGCAAAATGACCGTGTTCCACAGCTATGTCTCCAATGAGGTTTTTGTTTGGTGTAGAGCTAATTTAGATTTGAATATAGGTTGTAATGGATGAAAAATCAGAAAGTGCAGGAATGGTTTGTGGGACAGACAGGGCAGGATCAGCTGCTTTTTCTTTTTAAACAGACAGTCAAGACAATGAGACAGACTTTTTAGATGTATTTAGGTTCCTGAGAATGGTGTTAGTTGGAAGAAGGTGGCTGAGCTTCCAAAAACTTAGTAGGCTTTTATCTTTTTATCTCCAGCTCCCTTTAGTGTTTGCAAAATGTCTAACCTTACATGATATGCACAAGAGACTGAAATTAATTGTAGTAAAGTATGCTTCTATGGTTTTGCATGTTCCCTGAAGGAGAAAAAGGGAAGAAGGTTAGTCATACTGGTAAATTAGTAGTCACTGTTTTGTGACTGTTACTATTCACTATTTTGTGACAGTTTCTGTGCATTAGACATGTTGAGATTTTTAACTGCAGATAGAAAATCTTGACTTCTGATAGTTTTAACTTCACTCCTGCATGGGAATAGGGCATTGTAATTGTACCTAGTTTCAGTCATGGCAAGCATTCTGTCTCATCAAATTTTAGGATGATTTGGAGAAGATTTCTTATCTAAATACAGGTCTTGGGAACACATTTTTTTGCCATTTTCTCTCTAAGCAGAAATTTCAAGTGTTGAGGCAGCTATACAGACAAAAAGGCTATCACTAAAAACTGTTAAGAGAGTGTGCTCTTGCAGTCTCAGAGAAATACTGAAGTGTATGTGACTGCTTGGTAAAACCTGTATTTTTTTTAATGTACCTCATACATTATAATTTGAGTATCTTCAGATCTTCCCTTAGTTTTCTGGTTTTTGGGCCCAGAAGCTGCTCTTTACATTGGTAGACATCCCACATGCCATCAAATTCCATATTCTATTATCTACCTTGTTCTCTTTTATTAATTTCTGAATGAATGCATCCTTGAGAAATGCTGTATCTGTATGCAGGCTATAGTCTAAAAAGAGTTAAAAACCTGCAGCATGTCTTTGGAGACAAAATCACCTTTGATGAAAACCCATTCAAGTCTGGACCTTGTAATGAAGAAGTTGCTAGCTAACACTAACACTGCTAGCTGCACAAACTGAGGTAAAATAATCTTTAGTCTTTTCACCTTCAAGCTGTCAGTAGCCAAAAAGACAACGTTGCTCAGTTGGCATGCTGACACTGTTAGCTGTCAGCACTGTATATGCCACGTCTTGGGTGAACACTGGATTGCCAGCACTGGTGGCAGGCAGGCTGGGTCCTAGGTACCTGCTAAAACCCAAGAGAGAAGTCAGCAGTACTAGAGATATGTCCCTGTGCTTGGTTCTCCAGCAATTGCCTTGGCACAGGTGGCTGTGGTATTTCTGGTTTTTATATAAGCAATTTGACCTTTCTCCTTTTGTGCTTTTTCTCTCAATTAACCCTCTTCAAAATATTATAAACACAGTTTCATGACCAATGGCTGATGTAGAATGGGTTCCATCTAGGTTTTGTCAGAACTCTTTCAATTTGATCAAAATGTTTTTTTGGGGGGGCTGCAGATGGACATGTCAGTGCATGGAGTCCTGGCAAGATGTCAGTGTACCCACCTCTGTGGCACTTTCTTCTGTCAGGCAAATTGGCCATTGTTGCATTTCTTTCCCATTCACCATAGTTTGGGTTCCTCTGCTACCCACAAAAGAGGGCACAACTGTTTCCCTTGAGCTTGAAAACTAAGTAAAAGCAACTGTCAGTGAGTGTGTGCTGCTTCAGATAAGTATTTCTGGTAGCAAAATCTTCAGTGCACCACACTGATATACTTATTTTTTAATTGAAAAGTGAGTATTAAAAAAAAAAAAACCAAACAAAAACCCAACCCAAAACAGAAGCCAATTTTGCAAATATATCCTGAAAACTCTTAAACCACTCTAAATTTGTAGGAATAGCAGTCATGCACTGCCTGGGCATCAGGTTATATGCTGTTACACCTCTTTGAGGATCAGGGCTTTATTCTACAAGTTCTGCAGAGGCTCAGAGGTACAATTCAATCAGCTTCAATGAATTTGGCTCAAAGTAGGATGCAGTGGAAGCCTGCAGAACTCTTGCCTGCTTGCTTCGCTTCCTCCTGTGATGATGTCCATTGCTAATGAGCTATCTGGCTGTTTGTAGGCCTTCTAATGCTAGTTATATGGTTGTTATGGTGGACAGGATAGCAGAGGTGTCACAAGTCTGGGGGGAAAAAGCATCTTCTCTCAGACTCACATGAAACTTAGCAAAAGAACACATGATGCAAATTCAGAACAGCACATATATAGAGCCTATAAATGCAGTCCTTAAATAGCAACTATGCTTTTTGTTACAGTTAGTTAGCTATATATTCAGTACTTCCCTTTCTTATTTACTCAGTTTGTAAATAATCATTATTTTAAAACAATTGTTACTGCTGTTTGTTTCCTTCTGTATTCCTTTTTTCCTTTCTTCTGGTAATTGTTCTGTAGGATTTTTGTCCCACTGCAGCTGTTCCAGCGATTAACAATTTGTTACTTAAAAGTCTATACAGTAGGGCTTCTGAATTTCCATTTGCCACTTACCCTTGCTAAAAACTCATGTGTGTATTAATGCAACACCAGTTATATTTAGGTCAAGTTTGGAAAGGAAACTGTAACTTTGACATTTCAGGGAGAGGGATTTATTGAAAGCTTACATCCTCAAATCTTTTTTTAAAGAAAAGGAAACTCCAGATATAACCAAAGCAAGCCACAGCTAGTGGATGGAGCATTTTGAGTAACTTATTAGGAATTGCTTTGCATCTCCTTCTGTGGGCTATTGAGAAAGAGATGGAGATTGATTGGGTTTTTTAATAGCCTTCTCTTACATAATCTGTTCTAAACCTCAAATGCTTCAGTATTTGCTATATAGTGCATTTCAATTTTTAAAACAAGTAATTTTTAGTGGGACTTTGTCTAAATTATTGCACACAGGCATGTTTACGGCACTTGGCTTGATGTAGTTGTATCTCTCTAAAAGCTGCCCAATTCCATTCTCATAGCCTATGTTGGGTACTTGCAGTTTTCTGAAACTAGTTTCCATAATCTCAAAGACTGCGTTCCTGTGGCTCGCTACTGCTTGTCCTGAAAACAAAAATTGTCTTAAGCTTTCCAGCCACTGAAAGTGTGAGAAATAGGTAGAGATGTGACATTAAAGAAGAAATGTTTCTATGTAGGCCTTACAGAAGAAAAAAGTGTAGTGACCGACAACACATTGCAAAGCAGCAGAGCTCCACACAAAACCATTTCACTGCGCTGGCACAAGGAGTGCATGTGAGTACAGCATTATATTTGCCAAGTTAATTTTAAATGCTCTTTCATTCATGGCTTGTGCTGCTGGTTCAATCCCCAGATGTTTAGCAGTGTGTAGCACCATCTCTCTGCGAAGAAACAGGTATTTTCAGGCAGAAGAGGTTAAAAAAGGAGGAATTGCTAGCAGAGCTGCAGTATGGGACACTACTACTTGTTTCTCAAGTCACAAAAACAGGTGGACTTGGAGAGTAGCAATCATGTAACAGCACCCCTGTAAAAAGGGGACTAGCAGAGCAGTGACAGGAGACGGGCAAACAAGGGAATCATTTAAGAACAAACTCCTGTTTTCTGTTGCCTGGGCCTTGGGCAATAAGGCTTTTACCTAACCTTTACTTTGTTATCTTTGATGCTTTCTATAGCTCACAGACTGTGCTGCTCTCTGCAGAGGTATCCCATTTTGCAGCAGGTGAGGGCTGTTGTCCTCTAGGACCAGCGGGGTAGGCTTTGGGGAGGAGGGTGGCCAGGCCAGGCTGACAGAAGAGTGCTGCAGTGGCAGGGCTGTGCTGCAGGGTCCAGCTTTCAGGGGAGCAAACCCCTGCCTCTCCCCATGAGTCCTGGGGATGATGTGACTGCAGAGCAGTGGAGCAGAAACTCAGCAGGGGTATATGGGCATCTGACTCTCTTCAGGGTGTTCAGGGCTCCTGTGGCTGTAAAAACAAATAGGTTTTCTCAAAGCCTTTGTTACACAAGAGGCTTGTTTTGAGGTGATTTGGTAGAGGAGAGACTGTCAGGTTGATTTGCTGGGCTACGTTTAATCAGGGCAGTATGAGTTGAGACATCTGCAGGGAGATGGCCTGATCAAAGGCACCTGCCGCAGGTCGTGTTCGCTGTGCGGAGGTGCTTGGTTTGTTGGGAAGTGCCGTTAGCAGCACAGAGCACTCTGCGTGGGGCTCCCGTGCTTGGTCGCACTTTACATCACATGATTCACTCGGAACGTGTTACTCCCGTTGGTTTGGCAAAAAGAGCCATAAAAGGAGGTGTTATGAATTTAAGCAGATAATTTGTTCATCAATAGAGAAACTCAAATATAGTAGGGGACTTGTGTAAATAACAGAAAGACCACAAAGCAGAAGCTGGACAAAGTGCTGATTACACAAAATAGTTGCATAAAATAGTACATAGAGAATTTGTTCTCAAACCAGCAGAGGGAGAAGGCCCCCCCTTTTTCTTTGTGTCTGCATTCTTTCCTTTAAAGTCAGGGCCACCATGTCCAGGTGTAAGACTCATGTAACCATTCCCTGACAATTTGCAAGATTCATGTAACCATTCCATGATAACTTGCATTCCCGGATAATTTGCAAGATTTATGTCCTTGATAACTTGCAACATGTCACTACTCCCGAATAACTTCACTATCAGAGTGTAGCAACCTCCTGTTGGATAGACAGACACGACTCCCACCGCCTCATGCTCAGCCAACATAACCACATAAAGAAAACAAAAGCTGATCCACAACGCGGAGGAAGACTACGAACTTCATCCTCACCCCCCAGAGGAGTTAAGACGACCCCCTAGCAACAGTACGCGCAGACGCAGAGTTCACCTGGAAACTACATGAAAGCTAAAGACAAGGGACTATAAAAGACTGAGAGAGGAAGGACAGAGTTGAGAGCCGCTGGCGGAGCGTGGACTCCCCGGCTACTCCCAGCGCTGTTTTGCTTGCTGATCAAAATAAATTCCTAACTGATCAACACAGGCTGGAGTAAATTATTATCCGCCTGAACTATAACAGGAGGCACTGTTCAACTGGCCTAAAAGGAGCTACTGTTTTCGGTCACACGGGTAACTTTGCGCACTCTTCTAGCGGCCAGACGGTAGCACAACGGCCTCGCCACGAGGGGAACGTCACCCTCGCCAAAGCAGGGCGCAGCCCTCCTGGGCCGCGCCGGGCCGGGCCCCCCGCCCGGCCAGTGCCCGCCGCTTGGGCGGTACCAGTTCGGCCCAGCCGTGCCCCAGGGTCCGCTACAGCTGCTGGGCGGGGCCGCCCCTCCGGGCCAAGATGGCGCCTCGCCCGAGCCCCACCGGGCGGACACGTACGTGTGGCCGCCTCGGGGCCGGTTTCGGGTGGTGAACCACGCCCCCACCCCACCCCCTCCGCCCGCGGCGTTCGCGCCAAAGTGCTCCGTGACGCGACCGCGTGTAGGCCCGCCCCCGTCCTCCGTGTTTTCAAACCGAGTGGGCGGGAGGGATTGGCTAACGTGCGCGCCACGTGACTAACGGTCGCGGGAAAGCCGCGGAGTCCGAACAGCGTGAGACGATCGGTGCCCGGGGGCAGCGCTGAGTGAGTCGTCGCACCCAGGGGCGTAGCTCGACGTGGGGCAGCGCAGCGGCGGCGGGCGCGGCGCGGCCGGATTCGGCCGTGAGCGGAGCAGCGCAGCGAGCCGCCCTGAGCTTCTTCAGCATGCAGCAGGCGGCGGCGCCGCCGCGGCGGGTCTCAGCCCGGCGGGCGGCCGCCCCGATCCGACAGAAGTTGCTGTTCCTGAGCGGCCATAGCGACTGCGAGGAAGAGGACGAGGAGGAGGAGGAGGAAGGCGGCAGCAGCGGCAACAGCACCGGCGAGGACTCGGCTTTCCAGGAGGCGGACTCGCCGCTCTCAGCGGCTCGCACTCCGGCGTGGGGTAACCCGCCCCTGCTGGAAGAGGAGGAGATGGAGTCGGCGGCGGCGCCACTGCCGGACGAGGGGGACTCGTGGGAGGAGGAGGGGTTCGGCTCCTCGCCGGTGAAGTCTCCCGGAGCCTACTTTATGGCCGGCTCGCCTT